>KZ869062.1:75740-95439 GCA_003456935.1 Machilis hrabei | reverse complement strand
TTCGTTTGGATGTGACAGAATCGATGCTGGTACTGTACCTGTTATCTGTCAAAAACATAAAAAGACTGGTGCCCCTCAGGCAACAGCCCAATTTACTTCGTTCGCAGATGACAAGAAAGGTGTCAATCTTNTTTTTTAACTGCTGGGCCAAAGTTACCCGCAAAGGGTTAAAGTAACCCCAGTTTACCGTATAGTATTGGAGTTATTGTATTTCTTAAAACGATGTTGTTCATAAACATATTAAATTTTTGCTTATTTTCATATAATTTGACTTTTTACTAGAATTTTTTTTTTTTTTAATTTCCAAACCCTTTTGACAATAATGACATATCTGATGTTTAATGTCGTATCTGCACTTGATGGGTCCTTTAAAGCTGGTGTAAGTAGACACCAGCAAAAAAGTAATACAAAGAAATTAACAAAGAAGGGAGAATGGGAGGGAGGGAGGAAGATAGAAGTGAAAAAAAGGATGATAGAATAGGTAGGAGGAAAGAAAGTAAGCAAGAAATAATGTTATATGGTAAAGGGAAGGAAACACTATAATTTGGAAGAGAAAGAAATAAGGAAAGAACGCAAGCGGAAATCAGGGGAAAAGGGGAAAAGGGCATGGCATAAGTTGCAAAGATAAGTAAGAACGGGGTAAGGAAGAAACGAATAAGTAAAACGAAGTAAGAAATTAAAGAAAAACAGGATGGTCTGAAAGAAGCAATAAAGTATGGAAGAAAAAGAACCAAGGAATGACGGAAGGAAGGTGAGCAGACATGACTGAAAAAAATAAGACTGAAAGCAGTACATAGAAAGAAAGAAAAAATAACATACACAGAAATAACGAAAAGGCAGTAAAATCTGAACGAAGAAAAATAATTAAAGGAAGGAAAGCGGAAATGAACGTAAAAAGAGAATAGAAAAGAAGGAAGTAAACAAGAAAGAATAAAAGAAATGAGAAAAGTACATGGAAATAAGAAAAGGGACAATGAAGTCTGGAAGAAGACGAAGATTGCTATTTAATTATGGTCCCACTGTTATGACATCTCAGGTCTAATGGAGACCCCATCCGCGTCGTAATGACGCTTCAGGATAACTTAATTTTTTTTTATTTTGCCACTCAGCCGACGCATAGCCGGAGGTGAGATCTTTTACATCGAACACTTATCGATGGGACCCGCCTTTAACGTGCCTCCCGGAACACGCCTATGATCATACCTTAGTGTGGAGTGCTTCACAGGCAGACTCGTAGGATAACCCTTTTATACCCAGGGCTAGGAGCCGGCCGCGGGATTNTACCCAGGGCTAGGAGCCGGCCGCGGGATTTGAACCCGGGACCTCCCGATCAGAAGGCGAGCACTCTAACCACTAGGCCAACCTGTCGGTTGAAGACGAAGAAGAAGAAATAACGGAAACGGAAATTAGTGAAAAAAGAATGAAAGCTGTAACAGATAGAAGTAAGAAAGAATAAAGAAAAGGGGGATTAAAGAAAAGACGAGGAAGGTAACGAAAAGTTTTAGTTAGTTATTTTTAGTTTATGGTCCCACGCTTCTGACTGCGATGATCTAATGGAGACTCCATCCGCGTCATGATTGAATGTTGCCACTCACACGACACATTGCCGGTGGTAGGTTCGTTTACATCGAACACTTATAGATGGGACCCAACTTCCAACGTCCCTCCCAGTAGACGCCTACGATCATACCTTATTGTGGAGTGCTTCATAGGCAGATTCGTAGGATAACCCTTTATAATCAAAGCTAGGAGTTAGTAGCATTAAGCTAGCCTGTCTGTTTTGTAACGAACAGAAAAAAAGGTAGTTGGATATAAGGACAACAACAATAAATATTGGCATTGTAGAAATGTAAAGGTGTATAAATGAGTAGGTCTACACGAAGGAGAGTGGAAAGAACAAGGAAATAAATAAGAAATGCAGATATAAGAAAGAAAGGAGGATGGGTGACAAGAAAGATGAAATAGGGAAGAATGGAGGATGTATAGACAGGAAGGAGGGAAAAGAGAACGAAAAGAAGCAAATAAGAAAACATTGCCTATGGAAAATAAAGCAGGGGCGGTACAGAAGAAGAAATGAGGGAACAGAGTGAAATAAGTTGTGAAACATTTGAACTGCTTTCAGATCACGAAAATTTTCGAGAAACTATAAACTATAAAAAGGCATGATTCGGTATAGATCCTATCACCTGAAGATAACAAACACCTCATACGTACCACCACATGCCGCTAGCATTCTCGAGTGTTCAGAACGCTTCTCGATGAATAGGTCGGGAGTTCGAATGTTGATGGAGCATGGATGATACCATTGTCCCTTTAAATAGCAGCCATAATGTCCAAGCGTTGTTCCCCCTTCCATAATCTGGTCGATTAGATCACTTCCGTCAATAAAAGAACAAACAATCAATACAACACAATCGCTCATTCAAAAGCAGTTCTCGCGATTTCCAGATCATACAACCGTATTCGGAAAGTGGACATTCCTTACAACTTCTTTAAGACCCTTAAACTGTAGTGTATCAGTCAATCAGTTATCTTAAACCCTTCAGTAAACTGTTTGAATCCACTTTATTAACTTTCAGTTCATAATTTGTAGACCTACGTGATCTTAATACCTAATTAGTACGCATCAAATTCCACTTTTGGGTAAAAAAAAATCCACCAGCGTGTTCTGCAATCTTGTTTTCATTGGCCTTAGTCTGACTATGATAATAGTAAAGTAGGAAATGAGAAATATCTTCATTTCATAAGTTTCTTATTCCTGTTCGCTCTAAGACGTTGCGTTACACATTAGTGCTCGGTTGACTATCGGAGGAGTGCTTCCATTGGTCGAGGTATTAATAAAGGCTATGTTCTGAGGAGAAATGGAATCAACCTCCTCAATTTACTGTTTCCAAAAGTGACGCTACATTCCTGGGAAGTAATGGGAGGCTGGGCAGCGTGGAACAAGGCAGCCAGCTAATGTCCGCCTCGTTCCCTTTCCACGTTCACGCTCGCCGGTGCCCATAAATGCTAAAGAAATTAGCTGCCTGTCCATTACCGACCATTCATGCGAATATAAATCACCGTACGATAGCTGCACATGCGTTCCTGCTGCTGCGCTGTTTTTGTTGCCTCTCCTCATCTCTCACTCCCAAAAATGCAGCCAGCTAGCCTGCGCCGGTAGAAGAGGGAGTCCAGGATTGATTCCCGCTTAATCGAAGTACGAGGGCTTGGCGACACGACACGGCGCCAGGGTGCAGGGACCTACTCGCTGCATGCTGCAACGCTCCATCTTTTGCGCTCGCGCCCTCGGAAGCTGATGTGGGACATTTCTCTCTCACCATTTTTGCGGAATTAAAATAGGTTGCGCTTCCACAGACTTACGACAGAAAAAAACGCATGCCGCTAGAGCACCATGTTAACGAAGGAATTCTTCTTCCTTAAAAGAGAGATAGATTTAGAAAGTGTTTCCGAATTGTCTGCCGTCTCATTTCTAATTAAATCCGGGTCCGTTGCGTCACATCATCAATAATAGTGTGACGCAAAGTGCAGTTGGTGAGACCTGCGCGGAGTGTCCGTGAACGGCGACTCTGACTCGGAAACTGGCCGCAAGGGCACCGCCGAGCATCGGGTACAACTACGGACGGTGGACGTGCCATGGCCGCGGCCCGTCTTGCGGATGACTCCTCGAGATTCTACCCGTGGATTCAAAGGAACGGACCGGCCGCGACTCATCCTCCTCCACCGCCTTGGTTAACAGGTAGTGTGACTCCCTCAGTCATTTTCTGTCGTCGTCTTTGAATTTCTTACTTTAAGAAATTCCAAGACGTTCATTTTTCTCCATTTTAGCAGGTTATTTTCAGCCAAACCATGGAATTTATGAACAGAGAGCGCCGAATTGCTGTTTTGTGTAATATCTAGGAAGTTCTTTTTTAAATTAAATATTAAGAAGTTTTATTTTTTTATTTAAAAATGTCATCTGTGCTGCCTTAATTTTTTTAAATGTCAGACCAGAAGCAACAGGGGCTAGGTGCATCATTACTTCCATCCTGAACGCGGCGGACTTTGCTTGAAGAGAGTTTTGGCGCGAACTGACCCGCTCACGTGGTCGCACTCCTTCCGACGACGGCCGCTGCTTCCAAGATGTCGCTGGTTCTCGCGCCACCCCGAAGATGGCGCCCCCTTCCTCTGGCGCCCACCGAGAGGCGTTCCTTATACTCCAACCTGACATGCGCTCCTCGGCCTGAAGATGCCTCCATTGGACCCATTTGCGCTCAGTCATTGAACGCAGAGTGAAGAGAGAAATGGTGCTGTGAGGCTGGAGGTTGCCAAGGCTGAGATCGTGGGGCCACAAGAGCGTGATTTTTCCGGAAGAGAAGAAGCTCCAACATAGGAGGTGAGCAGTGAGGAGATACTCTTCAAGCAACTCTTGGCCTAAGTAAAGCAGGACATTCCATCGACAGGGGACACTTCAGAAGATGGTTTTTAAACTTCGGAAACAAATTTGACTTGGACTTATTAAAAAAAATAACACTTCTTTTATTAGTGGTGGAGACAAGAATCTTAGACATCTTCAGTGGACCTACAGATTACTAGGAGTATCCTGGGACGAACCCCAATAGTTACTGTGGCTCATCCGTTGCTGGACTAAAACGAAACTTCTTTAAGAAAGTGGCACATTATTAATTTATCGAGCTGGACGACAAATTTGCGCACGTCGAAAACTGAAACCGGTAATCGAGGCCTCGGTTACCGGTTCAGGCAAACGGCCTCCTGCGGGGTCGAGTCCGGCAAATTCTCTCCGTCGTTCGGGAATAGGAGGGTCGACCGCCGGCTCACAGCAGCCTCCTCCACTCTCGTTCTCCGACAAGCTGAATCATCCAGTGGGATACACAGTCGCAGCCACGCAGGTGTTTCTCGGGTTGCGGACTAAACAGGCTGGAGTACGAACAATATTTATGCACGAAGCACTCAGTGTGTATGTGATTGTGAATTAGTGAAGTGTGATTCTCTTTACAAATTTGCTTATCAAGCACTATACAACATGTTTAACTTACATGAATATGAATAGATTTTCAGTGAAACAGTTAACTGTAGAACTCGGTGCAACAAACTTAGTGTGACAACGTCTTTCAACTATTCATATCACATAACGGTATGGATATCTTATATCTCTCTAATTAGTAGGTGTTACTGACATATTGTGTGTTCTTAGTTATTCCTGTTTTCTATTTAGCCTACACTTAAGAAATGTTCGTAGTTAGTGTGCATTAGTAGCCTACCTAGTTGTAATACATCATCAAAGGATTCTACAGATAACAACTTGGTATTTTGTTATTTTCAGCTATCTAAGTGTTTAATAGCTCCAAGGATAGACCTAGGCTATAGGTTTGCGTAGCTCTTTTTTTTACTTCGACTTATTGTTTTATACTATCAAAGGCCATCAAAACTTTCCTTTTTTTAATAGCTTGAGATAACAGTTATCGAATCTGATTGTGCGCGTCAAGATTGTTAATAATAGTTTCATCAACTTGTACTTCAGAGTTTACGACTCACGTGATAGGCCGTACGTATTTCCTATCGCCGGAGTTATGGCAGCAGCTGATGTATCAGGCTTTGCGGATACAACTTTGCTTTGAAGTTTCCAGATTTCCTCGTAAAGATACAGCTTCTGATTAAGTGATTATGTTCATCAAGGAAGACGTTATATTTAGTTGATCCGGTACTTTACCGTAGTGGCAGATTTCTAGTACCGAACATATGATGCAAGGGCAGTAGTCTACTCTCTGATAACACGGATGTGTCTACTTATTTACTATATTTTGTTTGCTTTTTTAAAAAATTTGGTATCTACTGTTTTCGGGTTAGCTAAAGATGTTAGTGAAAATGTATTTCCCATTTATTATACGCTATCACATGACTTTCGTAAGGTTACGGCTATTTTACTCAGCTACGTACAGAAATCAGTAATACGTAACGTTATTGTATATTTTCGTTTATCGTCGTAATTAGCCGGTACTGGGATTTTCGAAGTGTGTTTCGCAAGGCCCGTATGTCATTCTCCTCAATTATATCTTCCGTATACAGAGCAGGTAACTTGACGATTTTCGACTTTGTTTACCACTTACTTCCAATCGTTATGCCACGTTGTCATTTTTCGCAAATGTGTCACTACTATCAACAATGTTATTTTTCATTTCGTTGAAGTGCGACGTTGCCTTTTTCGATTAATGCGTTTTTTATCAATCTTCAGCTCCGCTCCTCCGCCTGTCGGTACCACGCGTCGGTGGGTGACTCAGCCGTAATCCTGCGATGTATCTGCCGTCAATATGAGGAGAGTCTTTCGGTAGACAAAGGAACATCCTCCCCCTACGTCGCTGCTTGGGAGGGGACAGTTGTTTCTAAAGGTTATTTTATTCCCGACGCGTTTTTTTTTTTTTTTAGGATCTCAAAATGTTTTTATAAACATTCGACATTATTTAGCGCATTTCTGTGTGCTCGCATCGTCCGAGGATAATTACCCGCGTCCACAGTCCACCGTAAGACAATAGGAAACCAAGCTCACTCCAATAATTTTTCTATTTGCTGTTGTTCTTGTACGGACAGATGGCGCCTTAGGGTACCCGAGAGTTAGAGGGCACCTGCCATCTCCTCAGAGCTCAAAACAGCTGCAGGCAAAATAGCAACCGGAAACACTTTTGGTCGACATTTGCAAACACATACCCCAAGCAAACAACACCAGGTGAAACGTTTGGAAATTATTGAGTGGATGTTAAGGATCTTCCTCACAAATTCGCTATCTTAACGCCATCCGTTTCAAATCCTTCGGGCAAAACCATGTCACACAAAGCGACATCAATTTCCGCTTGTTTGGGCAAAGCGATTTAATGTTGCGACAATCTCCGCTTTGAAGTGCAATATGAATGACCGAATTCGCTTCAATAGAAGTTTTAGACAATGAATAGCCACTTATATAATACTGTCCGTCCTCTAACTTGGCTTTCAGCACTGTACATACTTACCAATATGCTAACTTTTCCACGGCATTTCCAAGTATATAAAGAAGAGTGTTGTCAATGTACTGGATAGATTATTGATCTTATATTCAGTGCTGTCACTGATTTTGCGTAATTACGCCATTTCAATTTCAAAGGTACCAGTTTACATATTTAGTAGCCTAAACCTAGAAGTTTGCATCGTATAGTACCGAGAACTTCCGTCAAGACTGTTATTTACCAACATGAAAGAGTTACTTTTCTAAAAACTGCGTAAAAATACCGACCCACAAACATAAAAAGTTACACGTAAATTTATTCAATAACAAACATTATTAGAAACGACAAATGTCTACTGTGTTTCTGTTTCGTAGATACTCTCAAATAGTGCTATTTCAAAAAAATATACTTTTATTTATTAATTATTACTGTTTTGTTTGTTTGTTTATTTACTTCACAATTATAAATTTTGTCACATACTCGACATATAGCCGGTTGTGTGTTCTTTTGCATTGAACACCGCAAAATGCCACCCCACTTTGATATGTTCTTACCGGATACATTAACGTGCTGTACTTCACGCAGGACCCGTGGATTCAGTATGACATCTCTCTCGGTGAGGACCTGAGCACACTAATTCTTAATTCAGTCTATGTAAGATAAATATAATTTAGTCACGTAATGTCTTACGTGAATGTTAGATTTTGACTTAGCGTAAATATATACGAGGTTAACCTGAATTAAATCTCGTGTATATATATATGAAACAGGATACATACCGACATTTTTCGGAAACTGTAGAAAGGGCTACATTGTAAATAATTAGAAGTTAAAGACGCAGGCTTACTTTAAAATCCTGAATAGATTTGTCGTTCGTATTAATGCGGGCCTTTTCTCGGTATTCGTAGGCCTTATACCCTCAACTTGTATAGTATGCCTAAATTAAAACGTGCGTGTAACAAAAATTTGGATTAAGACGTTGTTATAAGAAGACAATGATCACATGCCAGTAGTTTCAAATTGTCCACGTAATATGTACTACATAGAACAATTATGTGTTTACCATAAACTTTTGCCATTTTATGGTAACCGAGAAGTAACTTCTAAACTATCGGCAACTTTAGACATACAGGATACTATTTACGTGTTTATAGAACTTTTTCAAGATATCTAACGGTAATGACGACAATGGCGTTTTGTGCTACGTCCCGTCAACATATTTGGTCATTTGGGATAGTCATAGTCATGATTACGATTAAGACAATACGTACATGATAGACGGTTCACATTCTCTACGTGGGAACCAAACCCATGCCTATAAGACATGCATCTCGTTGTACACAAAAATAGTAATTTACTGAATAGTGTGAATCACATTTACAGTTTTTTTTCAAATTTGAGTCCACTTTTTACGCGTATGTAGTAGTTTTTTTTAATCCTTATTGATCCAAAACATGTTCCTTACAGTAAACTGAAATAATGTCTATATAGAAATATTTTTTTGTTGTTTTGTTTTGTTTTAGTGTACCAGGAACCGCCTGCGGGCATTACATCTGGTGCGCTATCACTAACGATTATGGACACTTTTTGTTCCGACATTGAGTGCACGCACTTAGGACAACACAAGTGAGTGCTCAGACTTAGGCCACACAATTGCACACTTAGGACAGCACAAACATCCATGTCTTACGCGGGATTCGAACCCACGACCTTTGGGACAGGAGTCAGGCACACTACTTACTTACCCAAGCAGGTTGACATATGGAAATATGTATACGATCTAATGAAACAAAGAATATTAAATAGTTTTATATTTTCAAGATCCTGTTACCGTATATAGACTATACACATGTATATACAAAGTCTTGGAATCCTCAACTTTTCTGAGATGTGGAATAACTAACTGAAATATATGAATGATTCAAGTGCTGAGTAAAATCTATTCAAAATTAGAACTACGTTTTTGTAGAGTTTTATTTAACACTGAAAATAGGGTTAAGACATAATTAAGATTTGTCTGATAGTCTTCTTTGTAATAATAATCATTTTTCTATTTGTACTTAACACCCGGACTTATTACAAGTAACTTGCACCACTTACGCTTAAGTGTGTTTTACGTCCTGCTACAGTTCTTTTTTATCAGTAGTGCCTTCAACAACAATATATTATGCTGACATATGCTAGAACGTTCACACAACATCCAACCAACCAACCAAATCTGGAAATGGAACCCACAGCATCTTGATTTGGATCCCGGTACGCTGATTACGAGAGACAGGTCAGCTTCTGATGTTGGTGTAGTTAAGCTGCAAACACTAGCACTTTAACAAACGAACGTGTTTACTCAAACATATCTCAACAGTTACATGGTTCAAATAATATAGTTTTTTTTAAGAGTGTAGAAGTTCCCATAGAAAATTCTCAAATAGGCCTTTTTTTTCAACAATGCCCTCGGAGGTTGTAAACTTCTTCGTCGAAAACGGTTAATTGTGTTTCGTACACGATTACAAAAATAAACTGATATATTAAATTATGATTTTAAAAATAGTGTAGATTATATTTTGTAAGAAAGTAAAATTAAGCTTATAGGTACTAATGTTCCATTCAATAAAACGGTGCGCTTTGTAGAGATAGATACAAGAAAAAAAATATTTGTTCGGGAATACATACCGTAGATCAAGTTGAATAAGTTGTAAACACATTGTGTTTCATGTAACACACAGTGTACACTAGAAAAATTTTGTTGTAACGTGACGGAAACACATTCATTGTTCTTCATACTGACTTACCTACGTTTACAAATTTGATATTCTCACTTCTGGCAGTAGAAGAATCTAAATCAAAATTACTGTTTAGTAGTAAATAACCAATTATAAAAAATAATACTTAAGTATATAGATCTACTACGAGAGAAGAATGAGTTAAATGTTAGTCAGTAAATGTATCATAAATAATTAAAGTAGGTGTCTAGCATAGCATGTTTAATGTTCTTATGTTTGTATTGAGCATATGAGTATCGTATCTTTGCATGTTTTCAGAATTTGACCGTTTTAATATAATCATAGACTTTTGTTTGCATTTTTATAATTTTGATTGTGTTTCGGTTCCTATAATGTGAATTTGAACTACCTTCATTTTCGTGTATTTTTATCTAGTTGTGTGTGATAAAAATTGCATTGTCGGATATAACCAAATGTGTTCATATTTATGGAAAATGTCAATTTCATAAACTTTTTGTTTAATTTACACGCTAATTTGCGAAGTAACATTGAGAGTATGTTAACTTTTTGCGGGCATTTAAAGTCGCAACTTATGACAAATATGAACTAAGACTGTCGGTACTAAAATGAAATCGTGTACTTCCTTTCATCTTCGTATCCTTATATCGCTTTCTCGTTAACAATTCCATGCTGATACCAGTTGCGCAATGCGCAGTCCACGTGCTCAATGTTTTCGATGGTAATGACATGCTGACACCTATCGGAAGTACTCTGAAGCTTAACGCCCCTCGTATGGGTGAGGAGACCATATGTCTATAATGGCCGAACGAGGATACTAAATGTATTGAGAAATACGTTTGCGTGTTTTTTAACTGCTAGAAAGTACTACCTCTACACAAATTAGAAGTGATTATATGCGGGGTACAGTAATACTATATCTATTAGCTGGCTTTTTTTTTAAAAGATGTAAAAGTGTTAACAGTCTCCTTTAATGTCCAAAATTTGCACTTTCCTCAGGGTGTTACATTAAAGGGTTTGTTTTTCCTTCCTCTGTTTTTCAAGGCAATTAAGACAAGCATCTTATCCGGTCTTAAATCTCTTTCACTTAAACGGTCTCTGCCTCAAGCGATCCCTTTTTTTATCTTTTTTCGAGCAAACTATCTCGGGAGTTTCCGAAAAACGTTCAAGACGATTTGTAAGACGATGGAGTAGGGAGTGAAAAGAAGGCCGTCTTCATCTCACCTGTTGCTCGCTGCGGGGAAATCCCTTTAGTCCGCGTAAGGAAGCCTTTGAAGATCTTTAGGGAACAAAGTTGGGGGAAACAATTTAAACGCGCAAGGGAAGGAGTCCATTAAGAAAGTCAGAAAACCAAGGAAAGGAAAATGAATGAGACACGAAAGTGGTGACATCTTGTGGCCATTTTACGCGTCTTGAAAGATAAAATATTGATGTGCATAAAAAAGGAATTTGATATAAAAAAGAAGACTTAAAAAAACTGTATTTCTTACTGATGAATTTTTAGCGTATACAAATTGTATATTTAAGAATATAACTACTAATAGTAGGCTACAAAGTATCATTAGACCTGTAGATTAAAATGTTGTTAATAATTTAAAGAAATAGTCTGCATTTTATTAATTTCACATTACGTGTAAATTTATACTTATACGATATGGCTATATAACTTGTATATTGAAGAACAGTATTTATCTGAAAATGGCATAACATAATAACAATATATTTCTGCAAGTTTAAAATAGTTGTTGTATTTTGCTCAATAATGGAACATGGATTATCACGATCAAAGAAGTTGTAAATATTTTCTGTTCCTTTAACAAAGTGTCCCTAGGCTATGTGAATTAGGAATTCGCTTTTTTATTCTGGCAGTCATAACGATTGTATTTAGTCCAACTACACATACACGCAGGGCACAGGTTTCTTAAAGAAGTACAGGACTACAAGTAACTTGATGTTCATTATTAAAAATAAAGTACTTAGGTTAGCATACTTTTGCCTTAATCTACTTTTTTGCATTATTCATACATAGGCCTACTTAGGTAGTAGAATTCGACGTATCCACTGAAAACGTACGCCTAGGTCTACAACTAAAAAAAAATATTCGAAAACTGATTTTAATAAAAAATCATTAGCTGTAGCATTAGAAGTACCTAGTAGAGCCTACATGTAGATTTAAATAGCCCTATACCTATTCTAGTATAACATTTTTATTTTAGCTAGAAGTGTACTTAAAATACAGGGCATTTCAAAAAGAATCATCCGATTTAAAAAAAATCATAACTATTCAGCTTTTAATCCGTTGGGATCGAACAATGTACTGTTAGAAAGCGGNAATTCTCGAGTTTCACGTGGCTGCCGATAGATAGCACTATTCTCGAGTTTCACGTGGTTGCCGGTAGATAGCACTAGTGCGCTTCGTTCGCTTAAAAACTGTCTTTTCCCACAGTTAGAGGCCGATTCGGATGACTTCATTTTCCAGCAGGCCTTGAAGTTCGAGAGTTTTTGAATAATCAGATGGACCTAACGATTCAGCTTTACTGTGCGATTTTTTATTGTGGGGGTTTATAAAAGACCGTTTATGTGCCCCTCTTCCAGCTACAGTGGTCGAACTGCGAAACCGCATAACAGCAGCCGTGGATCCAGATATGCTTGCATATCTGGATTCAGGGGGAGGGGGGGGCATATTGAGCATCTATTATTTGGTATGTAAAAAAACTTGAAGATTAGCCCTGTAATATAAAATTAATCTTAAGTGTCTGAGTTCATTATTTTTCATAATATAAACATTTAAAATCAGATGATTCTTTTTGAAATGCCCTGTATAACTAGACTACTATAACTGTGACCAGATATTCCAATATATTGCCCGAATACAGGTGTGGGTTCAGATTTTCTAATTTTATTCCCTGATGAGTGAGCTAACTGAAACTGCATCAACTGATTTTGTATTAAATAGCTTAAGACATACCCCACTTTTAACATTAAAGCACCGTAAGTGGAGGAAATGCAAATTTGTATGACACGTGTGAAAAGCTATAAACGTATTTGTTCAAATTACAGTAGGTATGCTATGTTTAAATGTGTTTTAGGTTTGAATTCTCGATTTTTTGCTCCTGAATAAATGAGTAGGTTAACGATTAGAAACATGGACTATAAACTCACAGAACTGACAATCTGGCTTAATGATGGAATGTCGCCTCCTAATTAGGAGGTACCAGGCTCAAACTAAGGGTAAGAGTGCTAAACCCTGAGTAGAAAGGTTTTATTCTACAAGTCTGCCTGAGTAGCACTCCTCATTAAGGTATGATCTGTGAAGGACGTTAAAAGTGGTGTCCCATCGATAAGTGTCCAATGTAAAGTGTGTCGAGTGAGTGTCAAAATTCAATCATCTTAGAGCATCTTTGCGATGCGGATGGGGTCTCTATTAGACCCTAGTTCTTAAGTCATTTACGGTTAGCTGAAGGGTACCGAAAAAGCATTAGCCATTTTTTTCAGTCAGTAATTATGAAGATGTGATGTATCATTTCATAACACTGAATGGGAAATGCAATTTTTATGAGTGGAGATTAATGGGTATTACGCACATCGAGATGAAGGACATTCACTACGCCCATTCTTGTGTTCAGTCGAGGCCCAAAACTTCCTCCTTACCATACCTTAATATTTGGCCAGACTTCGTTTTATACTGGACGTCTCTTATAATAGTCGATTTGAATGCTTTTGTGTGAGAGATTTTTTTTATGATAAGCAACTCACGAAAGGCACCGTGAGTGCCAAAAGTAAACATAGAACTACGAAGAAAGCAAGTATTTATGAACCTTAGTTTTGAAGGTATGTATCAGGAAAAACAGTTGATGGTAGTGTGTTCCAGAGTTTGGAAACTCGAGGAAAAAAAGTAGAGTTGTAATAGGCCGTTCTGTGGGTAAAAAAAAAAGTTGACCATGTAAGGATGACACGAGGCACTATGCCTAGTGATACGAACATAGGTGGCAACAGGAGGAATTAAAGATGCGAGCTCAGCAGAGCAGTGACCATGAAAATGACGGTAAAACAAACAAAGGTCCGCGACTGCACGACGGTGAGAGAGAGGGTGTAGAGAACCGGTGAGCGACGGGTCATCGATCAGACGAAAAGCTCGCCTTTGAATTGAGTCAAGAAGATTAAGATGGGTTTTAGGGGCACCACCCCATACGTGTGAACAATATTCCAAAATAGGACGAACTTGAGCCTTGTAAAGAGTTAAAAGTTGCTCAGCGGTGAAATACCTGGAAATAGTGTCTAAAACCTCGCCTTCAAATAAGAGCGAACTTCGTAACGGAATATAAAGGAGGAAAGAGTAGGCTATAACAGTCAGCGTATGGCACGGTCAAGTTTAAAAGTGGATAACGTTTTCCAGGTATTTCTTGCCGTGCGCGCGATAATTTATTTTCTGGTTCCCTCTTCTGGGCCAACTTTCAGTACGCCACGAATAACTTCCTGACTAGAGTTTTAGTCTACATCCCTTCCCTCGTCCTCCATCCCTCTCTCGCATCTTGCTGATAATTACTGCTGGAGGAGTAGAAACCACCACCTGCCAAAGGGGTTCCATGAGGTGACACGAGTCAGAATCCAAAGACAAACAGGGTTGTTGGCAGGATAGACGCAGCTGTAGGGCAGGTGCGTTGATACAATATCCTTGGCAGGCCTACATCTCGGGTTGCTGAACAGATAAATTCACCCTCGCAAAAGTCTAAGCCTATCTTTAAAGTATGTATATTATGTATATAGATGTAAAATTTGTATACAGGGGCCAAAGGCGATATGTTCATACGTACTCTATTTTGGTGGGATTGTTGTACGTTCATAGAGTCGTGTTCGCGACATCATTGGATGTTGCAACTATAGGCCTACATCTCACCTCTTGTAATTGTTTGCACTTTTTTAACAACAGACAATAACCTAAAAACAGTGATATGAAAAAACGTTGAATGGATAATCTTACGAAACACTGGTCCAATCTGGCAAGCATTAGTAATTCGAGCTGTGCACGATGACTACATTGATAGTGTGTTGATGAGTAGGGTACCAATATTTATGGGTCTTGTAGGGAGTGGCACAAACACTCGTGCCTTACGTGTGTGATTCTGACTCACAATTTGTATAGAGTTATCATTCGAGTCTACCTGTGTAGCACTCCGTCAATTCGAAGTGAAGCGCGTTGCTTGCCAAAAAATGTTAAGGACGATAGATAGCCTATTCGAGTTCACAAGTCCACTTTTATACTGAAGTTAAAATGTTGGTTTTTCGCTATTACTTCACCAGCGTGCTTCAACCTAGGACGTGTAGATTTTCTCCAAATCCAGTCGTGTACCCGCTGGTTAAAAATATATTAACTTAATAATTTTAAGGCATTAATTATCACCAAAATATGTGGGGAATGCGCTGATAGGCTGCAATATCAATGTCATTGAGCATGGGTAGGCTTAGAGAGTATTTATTGAATAAAAGGATTAATACCTCACAAAATGAAAATCTATTAAGAATAACAACAACAAAAGCTTTCACGTTTCTTTCTATCAGAAAATGTGTGTCGTACGTTGTGAGTATTCAGTTAATTTTTTTTTTGTTGTTAACCACCAACTATTGTCACCCTGGTGGCTCAGGTGTCCAAGGCGTACATCGCACAGTCTTTTTTTTTTTTAGGGTTACGCACCGGGAACCGCCGTATGGCATTACACCCATGCCCTAGCCAGGAATCGAACCTGGGACCTCCGGCGTGCAATGCCACGGGACTAACCACTAGGCTACCGGGGCCGACCATCGTACAGTCTAGCGTACTGTAAGCTGTGGAGTGTACGTTTGAATTAGTTCAAAAAATGTATATACTGAGTTTCGAAACACACCGATATCGAGTTTCGAATTGTTTGAAACTCGATATGGATATTTTTCAAAATTTTAATTTTTCGAAAGTCGATATCGATATTCTTTGAAATTCAAAATTCTCGAAATTCGGTAACGACATTTTCGAAATTTGGAAGCATCGAAGTTATCGATATATTTTCGAAATAAAAAAAAAAAAAACTCGATATTTTGATAGAGATATTTTAAAAAAATATTGACCTCGATATCGGTGTATCATATATCCCCAGTTGGTGGTCCTCTAGCAGTTCGGTAGGAAGACAGTTGTAGTAGAATAAGCTGCTGTAGTCTGTAGGCTTAGTTCGGCAAATGAGGGTTGCAGCTGGTCGTGGCGCGTGCCAGCCTAGCAGACGACAAGTTCCTCTCGTTCCCTCTTCTCGTCGCACTCCTCCCGGTTTTTTTTTCGCCCTTTTATACCTTTCTCCCTTACCTATTCTTCATTCGCCAGGTTTAAAAGGACCGCTTCTAAGGACTTTTAAAAGTTGACCGTTACGAAAAAGGCAGGGTTGCCACGCTTCTGGTTACAAACGACAATACAAAACAAAGGCGTTACTTTTGAATGTTGGTACTCTATCAATGACTTCCTTGACAGACATTAATGTAATAATTATCCTAAAGAGAGATGTTTGGTTGATCGCTATGAATTTATGGTTCCACGTTTGTAACATCTTAGGCCTCGTGGAGATCCCATCTGCGTCGCAACGGCGCTCTAAGACTATCGAATTTTGCAACTCACTGGACACAAAACCAGCTGCGGGTCATTTTATATCGCACACTTATAGACGGGACCCGACGTTTAACATCCCTACCCGAAGACGCCTACGATCATACCTTAATGTGCAGTACCATTTTTGGTATGTAACGCAATTTTTACAGGTTGTGGAAAGTTATACAACATCATGTCAACGTGTATTTACCATGTAGATCAGTAGATTGAATTCCCCTCAGAAAACAAAACAAAAAAGTTATGAAATCAAACTACAGAATGTAACAACAAAAAACAACAACTTAAAACTAGTGTTATATTAGGGTCTAGTCACTTACGAAGAGAAAGGCAAGAACCGAAGATAAATCATTTTTGGGCCTACTTTAACAGAAAGTAGACCTACGTTTGATGCTTATATTGAACAAAATTAAAAAGTTAATAAAATAAAATAATTAACGTAGGCCTATTAGTATTTTGGTTAGGCTTATTACAAAGAAATCTGAGCTCATTGTAAACAAAAGATTGACGGATATAGATAGGGGTGGGTCGAACCCTGGTTTTTGCATCCGAACCGAACCCGAACCGAACTTACCAAAAAGTTGGACTTTCGAACCCGAACCGAACCCTTAGAGTTCAGTTCGGTTCGACAGACGAACCTTCGACCCACCACTAGACATAGACTATGTAAAGTTTGTACTACTGACGTGGGGAAAAGCGATATATATGCATTGTAGGCTATGTATAAATGTAGACTCTATATAGGCCTATATGTATGTGTGTAGAATAAGAACGTATTAAGAATAATACGCTTGCACTTTATTGTAAGTTACACTAATGTTTCCAGGTTTCCAGAAAAATTATGAAAAAAAAATTGCGTTCATTGCGATCATTTAAACGTCTGTTTCGTTAGTGATAATGATATATGGTGAAATCGGCTAAACAAGCCCAACAGAACATAATTTGTACCACATAACAGTTATAATTAACATCAGGTGGTTAGGAATCAATTTCCTATCAATATAGTATTGACTTTAGCGATTTAATTATAACAGTTATGTGGTAAAAGGTATGTTCTGTCGGGCTGGATTAGCCGATATCACCTTGCTTTAACCAGAACTAAATAAAAAACGTTTTTGTGATTACACTCGAAACAGTTCTACCTAGTTTCGGAGCTCAGTAATGATGAGTCTTAATATTGTATTGACACGTGGGGGTCATTTAACGACGATAAACAATTCTTATTTTGAATAACGAAGATGAATGAACAATCACAAACATTCATGCCTTACAAACGTGGTATTCTTACCCATAACCCCCTGTCTAAAGCTCGCGGCACACTAGCCACTAGGCCAGACAAGTCGGCGTATATTTCGAACCTTGCACTTTTCCAGGATAAGGGGGCGTAGCTATGTGAGGTGAGCGTTTTTATGGCAACCATCACAGATGCTATTTTTAAGGTGGCATTGTGACTAGTAATACAGGCCTACCGATTTAAAATTACGTACTAATCAGTAAGTTACCGACATTTTTAGACATCTAGGCCTACGTTTAGACTCTAAAGGCTGATTTATACTGAATTACGCTACCAATCGGACGACGTTATCGAGCGCAACCGATACGCTACCGAACGGAGCCCACAAGACCTTTGTTTATACTCGCCTCTCTCCTGCAGCGTCATTCAGCAAAACATTTGACCAACGATATACGAAACCGCGTTTTTTAATCTCTACAATCTTGTCGTAAATGTTCGGAAATCCCTAAACAATGATTATTAAAGTGTCATCGTCTGGCCTAAATTCATCTTCCATCCTCACTAAGTTCACAAATATGTACTTGTTCTAACATCGTCACGTACTGCGTATATGTGATGAGAAAACAACACGGATTACGATATGCTTATGTTTTTACCAAAGACTAAATGTATATTTTCTTTGGTTTCGATTGTGTTTTGTCCTCTGTACTCTAAAAACTCGGCTTAGTACTCCTTCGGTAGCGTAAAAAATAGGAAATAGAATTGGACTGCGACAGCGTAAAAGAGGAAAATGTCAATAGCGTAGCGAGCATGAACTACAGTACACCATCTAACAACGTTGTTTCTATTTCGGCTCCGCGAGCTTGCAACCTACAGCGACCCACAGCAACCCACAGCGTACTTTAGTATAAACGGCCCTTAATACCCCCTTGTATGAAAACGTGGTGTTATACACTTTTAATTTCTTTCAAGTAATCTTAATTATCTGGCGTATTTCACCACGAAAAAGAAAATTAAATTAGAGATTGCTTGAAAGCTGCCGAGTTACATCGTTATTTATTCAGGATAGTGCCAAGGGAGATATAATACTGTCAAAACTTGCACATCTAAGTTGGGCGGAGCTCCATACTCTGTTTTCCTTGACTGTAGGAGGTGCTTCTTATCAGTGAAGCATCAGAACAAACATGGCGGACTGCGCTATGAACAGAGAAGTCCAGAGCAATTAACAAAGTGCTGCGGGTTATTAGATGAAGAATGCTGCCTATAGAGTGGAATATTACGTATGCACGAAGTGTGATCATTATCGCGAAAAGCCGTGGGTGTACACGAAGTGACTTTTCTTCGCTTTTCGCGTTATAATACGTTTCATTAGATATTTGTCTCTTTGAAGCATGTGACGTCACCATTTAAATGCATATCGCTTCTATCACCTGCTTTACATCGTATACAGTAGTCAGTAAACTTATTGTATAGCCTACGTGTATCAGGCATCTAGGTTGTGTACAAAACATGTTGTCCTTACGATCCTTAGACATTGTCGCGTTCAGTACAGATACTAAGTACACCTTAAGACACAGCATTACTGAGCTCCGAAACTAGGTAGAATTGTCTCGAGTGTAATCACAAAAACTTTATTTATATAGTTCTGGTTAAAGTAAGGTGAAATCGGCTAAAAATCCGTACAGAACATACCTTGTACCATGTAACAGTTGTAATTAAATCGCGAACGTCAAGATTATGTTGATAGGGAATTAATTCATAACCGTTTGCGGTGGTAATCAATTTCCTATCAATATAGTCTTAACTTTAGCGAATCAATTATAACTGTTATATGGTACAAGGTATGTTACGTACAGCTTATTTAGTCGATTTCACATTACTTTAACCAGAACTAATTAAATAAGTTTTTTTGATTACACTCGAGGCAACTCTACCTAGTTTCGGAGCTCAGAATTGCTGAGTCGGCACTCATTCTCTTAGTTCTTAGGTTTACCACACGCCGTGAAGGAACAAACGTAAAGACATAGGCTATTAGCTAAAACCAAATTTTATAAAATTCCGAAGAAAACCCTCTTAACTGAGGCCGGCCCCGGTAGCCTAGTGGTTAGCCACTTGGCCTTGCACGCTGGAG
>KZ869062.1:34850-53299 GCA_003456935.1 Machilis hrabei | reverse complement strand
TTTGGGTGCTGAACACGAATCTGATGTCCAAACTTGGCGGGCGGCCCTTTTTAGGGCAAAAAAGGGCAGTATTGAGATAACTGCATATTCAATATAGAAGAGATTTGTCCCTGCGATTACAAAAAATCTAAACGATGAAAATTTTTTTACTCTTCAATATTCGGTTTCAGCACATCAAAATCTAGAAGAAATTATAGGTCTGATCTAAAAACCCCCAATTTTTTTTGTTGGCCTGTGTAATTTCCAATGATTGTCCAAAGCAGACGATTACGTTATTTTTTTCTTGTTATAAAATCTTTGTTATCAACTCAAATTAATCTACAACTTATTGTTAGAGAGTTTCATATCATAAATTAAGGGGCCGACACTAAGAGATATCACGAAGGCGACAATCCTCTTATTACTAACTACCTTGTAAAAAGCCTTGTCCGCGAATCTCTCCTTCCCTCGTACTTTCATTGAGGCCAAATGGCCTTGTTTCTCATAGCGAACAAAAAGCTAGCCGACTTGAAGCATTGCCATTGGGTTTTGATCGCTCCTGCGGATTTCCACAAGAAATGCAAATGGCCGTCCTCTCTCTCCTCCTCACAAAAGATAGTCCGTTCTCTTACACGGATTTTTTCGTATAAATCTGGGACCGCCTTTGGTTTCAAGGGGGAATGAACATTTGAGTTATGAGCCAAGGAAGCGAGGAGTCGACCACATATCAAGTGTGCGCACTTTACTTGCAGTTATTACAGGAAGTTCTGCATCATAAGCAGCGCTTTCTCAGAAGAGAGACCGCCTCCTGCACACACTCCTACAAACACACACACATATAAGAGCGCGGAAGTTGAACTTGGAATGTATTCTCGTGTGAGTTTTTTGGCTTGTTTTAATGTCCCATTTTGTTTTCTTTAGTGAATTAGAAATGCTAAAGCTACATAATGACTCCTTATGTAACATTGTTCAACTCTAATCTATTTACGTCATTGTTAAATAAAGTTCTCATTATTATTTGTGGTCCTAAGAATCTCCCTTTCCACTAACATTAGAATGAAACTATTTTGTGGCGTGATACTCTATTACAGAGGTTCCCATAGCGAGGCTCGCGAGCCGCACGCGGCTCTTTCGTGCCTGTGGTTCGCCTCGTTTACATGTACATTATAAACACTAAGTATCAATTAAAGGAACGAAACAAACCAATTTTCTCATCAACATTCCCAGGATTTTTTTTATAAAATTGGATAATAGCATAATATTTATTTAATTTTTGTAGAATAAAATACATGTTTAATCGGAGCCAGTAACAGCCATTAGATCTGACACAAAACATATGTTACCATCCTTGTGATTGAATATCAATCTTACCTTTAGAGGAGATGCTGAAAATGGTTTCCTTGGACATCGATGCATTGCTGTGCCCCCCCAAGTGAACAGACTATCAAACACACAACAGAGTTGGGAAGGTGGAATGTTGTCCTGCAGTTGGTCTACTGTGTGGGGGTTATTCCTGTACACTAGACCTTTCAGGTGATCCCACAAATAAAAGTCGCAGACTGACAGGTCCGGCGATCGTTGTGGCCAGGGTCTTCCACTTCCTCTGCTGATTGGTCTTTCGTCAATAAAGATCTCATGAACACAATTGATGGTGACATTTGCAGTATGTGCTGTGACACCATCCACTTTTCAAAGTGGCTGTAGTTTGTCTGTAAAGCACTCCATGCCAAGATATGAATGTAGACGTCTTCAGGGAAGGACGTTGAAAGCGGGGCACCATCAGTAATTATTCGTTGTAAAAGAACTCAACACCGGCTCAGTCTATAATTATTAGTGGCAAAACTTAAACATCCCGAAGCGGATGAAGACCATAAGCTTGATAAGCAATCAACAATAATGCTGTATCTGTTGTTCACTGGTTTTTTTATTTTGTAAATATTGTTATTAATATATTTTAATATGAGCGAGAACTAATCCACTGTTTGATTAAATAACATTTTTGTTTGTATTTTATTTCAGCCCCGAACCCTGTACTTGAGCATAGAGGGCCACCCAAAAACCCCGTGGACTCACAGGTGAGGACATTGCTTATATTCTACTCGTATTATATGTGATATTTTAACTGGTAAAATTTCTTCTGACCTACAATAGTAAGTTCAAAAGTAACTGGCACAGAGATTTGAGTGTTTACCTATAAAATACAAATCACTTCTATAGATAATCTAAAAAAANCTTGTGTTTGTTTTACAAAAATTATCTGTTCAATCAATAATTTACTGTGTTTTAAGTGTTTTAACTCCAAATTTTACGAGTTTTTAATAAATATTTGAAAATATTCAGTATTATATATATAATAATAAATTAACTACCATTAATATTAACTACATATTAGATAGAGAACAGTGTTTTGTTTATGATATTGCATGGTAAATTTAAATGTTATTCACTATTTTATATGTATAACGAATTGTATAAAATCAAACAAAGTAATAAGTACATGTGTAGTGTATATTGTTAGACATTACATGTGTATGAATTATATTAAGACTCAGCGATGCTGAGCTCCGACACTAGGTAGAATTGTCTCGCGTGTAATCACACAAACTGTATTTAGTTAGTTCTGGTTAAAGTAACGTGAAATCGGCTAAACAAGCCCAACACAACATACCTTGTACCATATAACATTTATAATTTAATTGCTAAAGTCAATACTATATTGATAGGAAATTTATTCCTATCCGTCTGCTGTTAGGAATCAATTTCCTATTAATACAGTCTTGACTTTTGCGATTTAAGTGTAACTGTTATGTGGTACAAGGTGTGTTATGTATGGCTTGTTTAGTCGACTTCACCTTACTTTAACCAGAAATAAGTAAATACAGTTTTTGTGATTACACTCGAGACAATTCTACCTAGTGTCGGAGCTCAGCATTGCTGACTCTTAATAAAAGTACTTGTGTTTAATACGGCATTTATGTTTTGATATCTGGCTATATTTAATGTTGTGTATTCTTGTAAAAAATGTGTTATCGCCCCCAGTCCAATCCTTGCTTAGTAGGTCTACATCTTAGCTCCCATATTGTGTTACTCAATAATCGTGTTGTTCATACTACTCAAATTTACGCGTACTTTTATCCTTAAATACACGTACATAAATTATCCGAAAGGTGATGTGTGATGTCGTTACGTAATACACCTCACAATACGTCATCTGAATTGTGTAACTCCTCTGCCTCCCCACTCAATTTACTCGCTTGAGTGTGTATGCTTCTTGAAAATCCCCCGTGTAAACAGCAGCAACTTGTCAATAATGAGACACGCCTTTCATACTCTTAGGGATTTTTAAGAAATTGCCACCAAACAGTTTGCAGACTCCCTTTCGTTCAGGCACGTGTATTGCTGCACCTGTATCCACTTGTGTTGGTATTAATAATGTATACCATTGTGGTAGATGAGCGAATAATTACAGTGCATTCAGAGACGTGTCTAGTTTATACAGGGTGCTTCATACTATTTTTGCAACAAGATAGAACATGTCCATAACGTTAAATACATTTAGAAACTAATGAAGCGAAAAGGTTAAGTTTCTCCTAACAAAAAACGTAATTGGTTGTGAATTTTATTGACAACTATCCTTTTGTTTCCGAGTTTTCAAATAGGTACTGTAGTTCCTACCAAACACACTATCCTCCATATTATTATCGCGTTGCTCACCAGATGGCAGCACAGATCTACAGTGTTGGGCGAACAACAATGCTTGTAAAAGTGGTCCAAAGATAATATATTTAGAGAAAAAGATATTAATTCACATTATTCCATTTAGAACTGTGTTGGAAGTGAGAGATTTGATACCGGTTGGTAAAACATTATTTCAGTTCAATAGTATCAGTGCTACGATTTATTATTATTTTTATAAACGCCACAGAACACCAATTTTTGTTAGTAAGTTAGTAATATATCATCTGGAAAGTCTATTATAGTAGAGTAATAAATTAAATTCCGTTACAGATACAAATTTTGATTGCTTTCTTGGTGAATCTGAGTTAGGGTGTCCAAAAAACTTTTTATCTAGAAGGTACTCTATGAATCGATTAATGACGATGGAGAATAATGGTAAATAATTGTGTGATAGCTTTATTTTTTGTGTGTGTTTACAAAAAAGTACTTATTTACAATAAACAATTTTTGTTCATATTTTGAAAACTCTTCTACTAATTTTAATGTTTTTCTTAATTTTAATTGTATAAATACCGTAAAAGTGTGTAGATGTAACACTTTGTTGTAATATGTTTACTTTTGTACAGCTAAAGAAGAAACATCAACATAATATTCACACTAATATTTTTTACGTTAAAATAACTTTTCATTGGGTCAGAATGTGGTCGTTTTAATATACAGAGTGACTCAAAATTCGTGAACCAAGTATGACGGACCAAAAAGGAAAAGTGACTAAATGTCATTCGATGCATCATTAAAGGACACTTAGTTTAAAAAACAAATAAAATTAATGGCTTCTTTTGCACCAGACTCCTTGACCTGAGTGTGAAGGTTTATTCTACGAGTCTGTCTATGAAGTACTTCACACTAAGGTAAGATCGTAGGCGTCTTCCGGGAGGGACGTTAAAAGTGTGGTCCTATCGATAAGTGTTCGATGTAGGCTAAAAGAACCCACCATCGACTGAGTGGCAAAATTCAATCATCCCGAAGCGACGATACGACGCGGATGGGGTTTCCATTAGCCCACCGAAGCCAGAACCGATTAACAATATAATTAAATCAGACCTCAAATAGCTAGACCCCGCTACTATTAATGAATTTTGAGTCATCCTGTATGTTTGTTAAAGTGTTGTAAATTTCAGCAACCCAGTTTGCAGTGATCTGTTTAACATCGGACTATTGACCTTTTTATTTTTTGTGTGTAATAGAAAAATACTTCCTGCTGCTGAAGCTATTCTCTTCAAGTTGATATTTTTTTCTTCATAGACCATTCAGCACCGTCCACTGAGAGTGGCCTCAGGGTCCGTGTCCACCCAGACAATAATGAGATAATTACAAGGAACTACAAACAAAAATAGGACATCAGTCAAACTTTGAATGACTCCCACAACAACAAAGCTTGCTTACGAGTCCAGATAATTCTTTCGCGTACTCCCGGGCGGCGTTAATGAGTCGGCCGGATTAAGTTCTGGCGAGTGTATTGTTCCTTCTCAAGGAGAAACAACAACGTGGTCGTTCAAATGTCTTTAGCAATAACTCGAGTGGTCTATTCTTCACTGCTAAAGGGCAGCTCGTACGAGAACTTCCTAAAGTAAGGCTACATCTGTTTTTCTTACACCAGAATATTTTTAGAAGCACTACGTCCATTAGCCTTCATTCAGTCTTCGCATACTCTATTACTCGCTTTGCTCGCTCTTGACTCAGTTCTTGAGGCCTCATATGGGTTTTCATATAGTAATGTTTTCGTCACCTCTATTTTTAGTAGCCGGTCCCGGTAGTTCTGCTTGGTCTAGTGGTTCGCGTACCTAACTCTGGATCAAGAGGTTGTGGGTTCGAATCCCGCGTAAGGCATGGATGTTTGTGAAGTCATATACAGGGTGTTTAAAAAATGTGTACCAAAAATTGGAGAGCGTGTTCTTTGGACCCAATAATGTTATTAAAAATTTTTTTGCAGACCTTTNAGACTAATGGTTTAGCCATAATTAAGCAATTAAACTGTCGAATCACGAAACGCGTTACAGAAACACCACGGCCACGCGTTAGAATTGGNGAATGACAAGTGCCAATTCTAGCGCGTGGCCGTGGTGTTTCTGTAACNCGCCTCGTGATTGGACAATTTAATTGCTTAATTATAGCTGAAAGGTCTGCGAAAAAAATGTTAATAACATTATTGGGTTCAAAGAACACGCTCTCCAATTTTTGGTACATATTTTTAAAACATCCTGTATATGTGTGATTAGTATAGAAAACGAATATAGAAAGAAGAGCTCAGAATAAAAAATAGTAAAAAAATGAAGTAGTGTAGTGGTTAGCCACTTGGCATTGCACGCCGGAGGCCCCAGGTTCGATTTCTGGCTAGGGTTGGGTGTTATTCACTGTCTCAATAAAAAGTGTCCATCATCACCTTCATAATAAAATGGTGTGTACTGGATACGTGTAAACCGGCTCGAATGACCCATGTGTAGCCGTAAAATATAAACATCTACTTTTAGTAAGTATATATATTAAAAAGGCCGCAACTTTCAAAAGAAAGCTTGGACGTGAAAAAACAGTAGGTACACACTCACCCTGAGTGGTCATTGTTATGGAACAGTAAATACAGTACTGAACACCGTACTTAGGCCTACAGACCCTAAACGGATGTATAGGCCCTATATTCCCAAGATATGAATGTTTTCAGTTTGTTGCTAATATTCCCTTCACTTTAAATTACTTGGTTTTCCTGTTCAAGTGTGTCTTGCTAATAAGTCTAAATTTCAATTTAAGCAGTCAAATGTTTTTCCTCACGTAGCAGAAAAAGTGCTTATTTTGTTTAATGAGTTTTCGATTTGAAAACGGTACTACTCAGGAATTTTCTAGAGTTGAAGACCTAATAAATCTAGATAACACGATAACGATGTTTAATTTGAGTTAGGTCACTAGATGTTTGGGCGACTGAAACAAAACAAAAACGCACGTTTTTTAATAACTTCAAGAAGGAACTAACACAGAACACTCATTCAAGGCAACGACTGATAAGCTGAGATAAGGAAATAGTAACTAGTAACTCAAGAGTTTAAACATATACCTCTTGTTGATTAAACTAAACAGAAACATTTTGATGATGAAAGGAATGACTTAACATAGTTAACCCCTTCCCTGATTTTGACGTGACGTCCACGTCCAACTTTGTTTTCAAAGCATCTGAATGTCTCTGTGACTCATCTTTTAGTTTGTGCAAGGAGTTCCCCGTGTTGCCGCTAGATGGCAGGAGCAGCTTCACTTGTAATTTTCCAGTAAAGCACGTGCTAAGTGGTGTAAACAAAGTGTTATATTTTAAAAAATACGCAGTTTTTTTTACATATTTCGAAAAAAAATGATCAGGGAAGGGGTTAAGTGATTTTACATATCATTTCGGAAGGAGTAATAAAGCTCACATATACCGTTTTACACAATAAGTAATCTATACTGCGTTACTACTTCTTGAAGGTAAACTTCGTAAAAAAAATCGTGGCAGGTCGGAGACACGAAGCTAGTTGAAAATGTCTAATTAACATATTATGTCCTAGGAGGCACCGTATTAGAGTAATTGACACTTTTTTGATAGCTAATCAGAGTCTTGTGCAATAATGTATACGTTATGGGGACGGACCACCCAAGTGCTGTTGCCACGCTTCGCTGTTTGGATCTTGTTCCAGCCTGGCCGGGGCAAGGGCCAAACAGCGAAGCGTGGCAACAGCGCTTGAATGTCCCGTCCCCATAACGTATACACTATTGCGCACTCGACTCTGATTAGCTATAAAAAAAAAGCGTTAATGACTCTAAAACGGTGCCTCCTAGGCCGTAATATGTTCATAAACATTTTCAACTCGCTTCGTGTCTCCTACCCCGCCATTTTTTTTTTTCACGAGGTTTACCTTCATCCTTATACAAAGGTTTAAAATACTGAGGCGGCTCCGGCCAAAGATCGCGAGATCTACAGTTGCTGATTGTTGCACTTTATAGCTAATCTCTGCTTCGTATCAGTACCATTAAAGTGTCACATGAATGACTTCCCAGTGAGTTTTTATGAATGCATTTACGAGCACAATTTACGACAGCTTCTTTGGAAGTGATCTCTTCGCTTCTTCTTTAGCTGTGTTTCCTTTTTTGGATAAGGCCAATCTGGACCCCGATAAGAGACATCCTCTACTTGCTAAAGCTCAAAGTCACCGCTTCTCCTGACTTCCTTGATAATACTCGAGGTCTAGAGGGGTATCACGGCAGGGCATTTGCCTGCCACGCGTCTTGAAGGGTTATGAGGCAGGGTATCACTCTTATTTCCTGCAGATGGTTGGCGGCATCCCTCACTTCCTATTCGAAGTTGAAAAAACAATACGCAACTGATATTTCGGGCTCATCAAATCGGAACAAAGTTGAGCAGAATGATAAACCTATGACGATATACACTCATGACTTATTCACCTACACTTCACATTAAAATGATAAGTACTAACAAAAAAAAGTAGGTTGGAAAGTAGTTTGTTAACATACACATGATAGGTGTTTTGGGATTTTAATTAAAAATAATTTAATCTTTCTTGGGACTCAAACTAAGAAATTCGGGAACCCATTCGTCGGTTCTTAGGACACCGGTATTTAAGGCCAGAATATATATAGTCAGGTTGATCTAGTTGTCTGAGAATTGGAAATTCGTTAGTATGTGTTGAGAATGGGTTTCATGTGCCCTGATTTGAACCCCAGTAGTGCTAAAATTGTTTGTTAAAAATGAAATCATGTGTCATTTAATAATTATGTGAGCATGAAAATTTAGCACACATTGAAGCTAAACTATCATCTTTTTTTGTTTTGTTATTGTTTAGAATGTGTAAATTTAGATTACTGAATAATTATTTACTGTTAACTCATAAATTGATACAAATGCTTGGTTTTTGTAAACAATATAGATACTAACTCCACACTTACAACTTTAAATAAATATAGACAGATTAAAGGAAGATTTATGTATATATAACAGAAACTGCTACATGATAATGCACTGCCCCTCGGGGCACTCGGTACTTGTAGTAATGTGTTCATAAGAAGGAACACTGATGACGGAACAATACTCTACCACTTGACATGTATTTGCTATTATGTCGAGATCTTTTGGAAATACGTAAGTGAGTATATAGTTCATCCAAGTTAGTAATAATAAGTAGTCATTGATTAATATTTTTAATTTTAGTCTATCTCTTGCGGTCATCATTAATGTCTTTAGCAGTTTTTCATACTAACTAAAACTTTTTACATGTTTGCCAACTCCATTCAGGCAGTTCAATTGTTTTTACTAACTCTCGGGAAATATTTGCAATCAAGAATATTTAGCTGCAGTTTCCATAAAACGTACAGTTTGTTCAAAACTTAATACTACTAACATCAAACGTGGTAGGTGTAAGAAGCTTCTGGTTTTATTTCCTTTGGAACTTAAATTTTATTCATTACGTGTGTATTACATATCTAATAGTGTAATTACTATATTTTGCAGCAACCATATTAAGATAAGAAGTTAGCTACTGTCCCTCAGAATGTTACAATTTGTGCATGTCTAACAGATCACTAATCAGAAGATTGTCTCTCTTTTATTGCCCATTCGCCAACCGACCACTTCAGATCATTTTCTCCCGATCTTTTCCTAAAAAGTTTTCAAAAGGTTCCTCTGGGCTGTATTTTATTTCTTTTTTCAAATGTCAACTTCAGTGGGACCATCCGAAAGTCTTTAATTCCCACTTCATGACATAAAGTGCCGGCTGAGGCGTCCAAACCATGGATCGTTATCCACGCCTATTTTTCTCCAGTGTGTCTCTTTCCAGCATGATATCTGTAAGACCTGATGTCACCATGACATTTAGACATGTCAGAATGAGTTTACGCGCCTTTAACTTGGAAAATAAAACATTTCGTGCACATACATAAAAGAGCTGACGAGTTCTGGTTGCCTAACTCCCCTCTAACGAAAGATACCTATCATCTAGTAGGCACTAAAAAATGTTTCAATGGTATACAAGGAATAACCTGAAAATTTCGTTGTATGTTTATAAAGTTCACACGCTTATACTCATCATCTAATCAATTATAAAAGAAATCGCTCGAAAGAACTTCAGGAATCGATTCCTCTGTGACTACTGTGCTTTTGACAATGGTTAATTAATTACTATACTACTTAGATGGATATTGTTCATTGTCTGATTAGCTATATTTGCTACGTTTCGAGACGTATCTCTACTCTCGTCATCAGACATCTTTTAATCGCTGCTGATAATGTTATTCCAGCTCTGGGATTCGAACCCACAATCCATAGTCGAGTATGTAAACCATTTGGCTAGCTGCTGAACTTATGCAGGGGTATTTCTGTGTCTGAAAATCTCGTTTCGCATAAAATAAATTCACGTTTTGTTAACGTTTCGTCCAGAACGATAATTTTTATTTTTAAGACCGGTAACACGTAATTTAATAAAAAAAACGTAGAATAGCGATTTCCAAATATATATATTATAAAAATACAACTGTCTATTGTTCCCAAGGCCGAGCGAGAAACACCTTAGAGCCCTCAGCCACTGAGATGGTATAGGTCCTAAAGACCTCGACTTAACTTCCAATTAAAACTGTTGTTTTACTAACATCCTGAAGACACTGACAAGCAAACTCAATAGGAAATTTGAAACAGGTACTAATTGAAAAGATCATACGTGAAATAGGGGGCATAGATTGAACCCATGCTGTGGCTTAGATATAATTAATTGTCTATATTATAACGCTGTTCTGGTTCTAGCTGAAAATGATTCTGGAAAAGTATGTATAGTCACCTCTAAAAGTGCTTAACTATTTACAAGACACATATGAGTCCTGTACTAGCATGAAAAAAATCATATAGTCTTGACTGACCTCTTACACTTCAGTTTAACAGCATAGTCCTTAGTGAATAGTCGAGGATGTTCAACTCTCCTTATTGAAGTGGGACAGTAGCAACTTAAAAAAGAATTATAAGGGGTTGTTGACTCTGAACAATTAAACCAAATATTCTGTATCTCGAAATGTGGTGCAGTACTGTAGTGATTCTTATTTGCCGACGCGCTGTGTAGATTGTTACAGACTAGAACAACTGCAACACCATCGTTATTGGTGGATGAAATGTCAGAACACCGACTCAGGAGCTGGAGATTGTATTGAATACACTATGGGCTGTCTCATTAGTTTACCACATCAACCAGATGAAGTCAACATTCTATACTCGCTTAATTTTTGTTAAATCTAATCAGATTAAGTCGACAATTTTAGATAATCATCGTTTACAGAAAGGTATTGTGGTGCTGAAACTCATTGTTCATATCTATCGAAATGCCCGATTACCTTTGGTAATTTAAAGATACGTCATTTAAATTATCTCTGACTTTAAATGGATATAGTTTCCCACGGGATGAATGCCTGACATGCAGCCCCAACAAGACGGAAGGAAGCTGTTCTTTTTTAACAGGAAGCAAGCTAGCACACCTCTCACTCTTCCACGCTCTGACTCGCCTCAGCGGAGCAAGGCTATGATGGAATAGCTACGGGATCTGCAGAGATTGTCCAGAAATTATGGGTGGGTGCATATTTCTTTCCTGTCTATTATGTGGCGCTTGTCCTCAACATCCAGAGTGGCGTCTCTGAAGTAGAAATCCTGTTGGGCCGGACGGTCGTTGTGTCCTCCAATAAGACTTCTGTTGGAGGTTAGGAGGAGGATCCTGTGAGGATTTTCACCCGAGGGAGGGGCACATCTCACCTGAGATCTCATCTGGTCCACTTCGCAACCCTTCCGTTTCAACCAAACAAAAGTTTCCATCTGTGATGAACCTCTGCGTGACTAGGTGTTTTGTCCTTCCGGAGCATCCACAAAGACTCAAGTCAACTTTCCCATGCAATAAACGATAACAAAAAAGAATAGGACTAAGGGCAACACACATCTCTTTTTGTCTGTGTATGTGTGTGTTGATGCTCGCATACCTCTTCTCCACGAAGCATATCTTTCCTGCTATTGGTTCATGCTATTCTCCTACAGGATGTAGCCCACAAGAGAGAGACTACAGCCATTTTGAAAGTCGGATGAAAGTTTCACTTTTTTATTTTCGTCAATTCACCCAATCTGGGAAACCATTCACAGTCGAACAAAGCTTCCCAGAAAGCTATCTTCCTGTCCTTCGCTTGCATGTTGCAAGCTCAATCTGTTTCACTGAATAACTCGAATGGCGTGACATTTGCGTCGTTATTGTTTCCCTTGCGAAAGGCACTGTAAATTTACATAAGAAAAAAGCCTATTGTGGCTGACTATGGTATCTAAACTCACTTGATACTCACGTAGGTTCCTGGTAAATTATAGTACCCATAATTTGCTACCGCACCAGTGTGTCTCGAATATTAGATGGAGAGACAGATTGTAAAATAAATACATTTATTCACACTCACTGATGGGTATAACGAGACAGCTGTAGTAATTGCCGCCATCTTGAAACGAAATGGCAGCCACTGAGACAAAATATTTGACAACGTAACCTTAGATACGAAATTTAATGCCAATAAAAACTTAGATTTAGGGTAAAACCTCACTAAAGACCAGATTCCACAAGAAAAATATTTGTTTTGTGTTATTTATTTTTATCAAGACTAAGATAGTTAAATAAGACGTATTTATGGCCACTGACTATAAAGCTATGGGGTACTTAATAAACTATATTAGTTACCGTAACAGTAATAGCGATTATAACATGATACACAAAAGTTTAAACTGTTTCGAGCTACGAGTTATAATAAAACAGTTGAACTTCAATGACAACAAACAGCTGAACAACCCCTAGTGCTACGCTTAATAGCATTGCGTACTAAGGTTCAAAGAGCCGAATCTACCCGACGGTAAAACCAAGTGTGAGCGAAGTGAGAATTGGCTGCTGTAAGTCTTACGGTTCTGACAGCTTATGTATAATGGAAACCCCGCCTGTGCCGTGCCGACGTTTCAGAATAATTTTGTGTACTTACTCGACACTTAGTCTGTCGTAGGGTCTTTAAAATCTAGCGCTTACCGATGGCATACCACTTATAATGCCTCTCCCAGAAAACGCCTACGCAGGGTAATGTGTCAGCTCCAATAATTCAAGCCGGGACCTACTGATCAGGAAGCAAGCATACTAACCATTAAGCCACCTGCCGGTTCGCGAAATGTAAAAAGTGTGTAAAGAGTGAGTTAAGCGATAAATAAGGTTTTAGTCCAGCTCCATAACATGTGTCGCACTACGATCACCAACACTCATGGTGCGAAGTATCGAATAAAGAGTGGGCAAAGTGAGCCCAGTCCCATAGGTAACGTAGCCACTAGCTAGTAAGTAGCTTAATTGTAAAAATAAAATACTTTAGACATATACATCACCCGTGATGATGAGATATGCCAGTATGGAAAGAATCAAAAGAAAATAATAACAAGGGCGAGAGGTGTAAGGGGTGATGCAGCATCTCACGGATCGACTACCGTCTCGGCACGAGCCAAAGAATAAGGCTTTGCGTGCATTATTCATGACTTGATTTGCGACCGTCGCCACTTGCAACTCAGTAAATAAGTTGACGCTTCGTACCAGTTCACCAGTCGCCACGAACCAATTACTCCCAATTCTTTTCAGTTACGCCAAACCAAACCTCAAGAGAGTGACTTGGTAAGTCTACACACAAATACACGTCCACCCCCGCACGCACGCAAATCATGCGTTAGCCGCAGAACGATCGTGTGATTCAGCTCAAGACAAATTAAATGCCGAGAAACCACATGAGACTCATAGAAAGTGTTGTTTTTTTAACTCAAGTTGTCGTAAAACAAAAGTACAAGTATGTTTTACGTACAGTCAATATTTCTTGGGTGATTTGAAACAATCGAACATTGAATTGTCATATTCCAGGTTCTATATATATACAGGGTGTTCGGAAATTCACCTTACAAANGGATATGGTATGTTCCTTGATTGAAATGGAGTGGAAAAGTTATTTTCCAAAAATTCCGCAGACCAATAGTTTTCGATTTATTAAAGGTTTAATCTGACCAATCACGGAGCGCGTAGCAGTCGAAGCGCCCGCTTCACGCATGGTACCACCAGTANCANTACGTGAAGCGGCCGCCTCAACTGCTACGCGCTCCGTGATTGGTCAGTTTGAACCTTTAATAAATCGAAAACTATTGGTCTGCGGAATTTTTGGAAAATAACTTTTCCACTCCATTTCAATCAATCATTTTGTAAGGGGAATTTCAGAACACCCTGTATAAGAGAACACTCACATATGAAACACCCTCCCTACGAAGGAATTGTGTATACAACCTCTTGAACTAGAGCTTGATACGTGGACTCCTTGACCAAGCTGGTTGGTTATTTTTACCTTTGCATTCATTAATGGTCGTCCTAAGTCGGAACACTCCACGGTAGAGCCGTTGGTTAATCATCCAGATCTCGTACCAGAAGCCGTGGGTTCGATCCCCACACAAGGCTGGGTGTTGTGAATGTCCTTCATGTCAGTGTTTGTCCATTCATTTCCACTTAATCATACTAAGAATTGTTCTTAGTGTTGATTCGACGAAAAGCAACACGCATCATCAAAATAGTTTAATGTCAGTAAGGATAACTAAGACATGATTCGAGGAATACTACTCAAATAAAAAAAAACATTAAAACGCCCTATCGGACCTACTCGGTAGGGCATTGACAAATAAATTCCCAATTGTTCAATTGGTGAATTAATCATGCCACAAATAAAAATGGTACTCAACGTGGGCCCATTTTTACTTCTGGCATGATTAATTCACTATATCTGTGTCATGATTAATTCACCAATTGAAACAATGGGAATCTATCTGACGTTACCCTACCGACTAATTCCAATAGGATGGTTTAATTGTTTTTATTACTAGAGTTCTCTATGTAACACTGCTCATATACATACCCGACTGTACATGAATAACTATCGTGACGCTATCGTATGTTTTATGATGGACAAAAACTAAAATACAATGTATTATAATTCAAAAAGCTTTAAGATACGGTACTTATAATAGGGTACTTTGAATCGTGTTAAATAACGTAAGTTGTCACAAGATGAACTAATAAAAGAATCTGAAGGTGTTATGCAAATATAACCAATAAAAATTTGAGATATTTTCAACATTACACATGTCGAGGGCTTATCGGTGATACAGGAAAAGGTCAACCGTAACAAAGGCATGAATAATACTAAAAATAGGCCACTATCATGGGACATCGATTATTTTCGCTGACAAATATTTTGAGGTAGGCTAAATTTCTCGTATCCAGTGGCATCAAGAAGAAAAATAAAGGGATAAAGAAATGTTTTCCTAAGGCCACTTGAGAATAAATAATGTTTTCCTACGATAATTCGATTGCTATTTTAATTTTTTTTTTCAAAGTGTTTAATCAATGTTAAGGCTACATAGTGCAATTAAAACTTTAAGATTTAGTAGTTTCTTATAAATATATATATATATGAATATATTTCTTCACGAACTGCCTTGTGAAAACAAGAACTACATTACTTAATCATACTTGTTGGCTAAAATAGCTTATGAAATAAAGAATAGCTCACAAACAAATAGTTGCCCCAGAAATTTTGACAAATGCAGAAGGAAATGGAGTATTTAGGGAGAAAATTATGAAACAATGCACAACTTTTATGTTGAAAGGAAGGGAGAAGATCGCCTCCTGATCGGAAGGCCTCGGGTTCAACCCTCTAGGGCAGACTCCCAGAGTTGAGTGTAAGGGTTATCCTATGAGTTTGCCTATGTACCACTCCGCATTAAGATATTAGGAAAGTAGACATCTTCAAGTGGGGTCCCATTGACAATTGTTGGAAGAAAAAGAACCCACCACCGGATTATGTCAAATGGGTGGGCCAGGGTGGCAACATTAAATCACCATGAAGCATCTTGCAATGCGTCTGGAGTAATCATTAGACCTAAGGTGACAGTTACGTGGCATCGTAAACCCCAATACCATACAAGGAACGCTTATAATTTTCTACGTTTGTTACAATAAAGGCGTATAAATTTGTTATTTAGTTACAAGAAAGCTATAGGCCCTATATTCTTAACTTTTCTCTTACACAATTTCAAAAAGATTTTAAATTGCAGGATTTAATGAAAAATTCATCACTAAACTTGGATGCTATGAAATTTGTTAGAAACTTTGATTTTTTTTTTTACATTAATTCATTATGCTAAAAATTGTGGATTGTGTTCTGTGATGTGGTCTTTATTGTGAAATAATGCATTATTTAAAGTAGCCAATTTAATTTGATCATGGTGACTTTTTTATGTCACCTCATTAGGGACCGCCAATCATTTCTTATTTCACCCGCAATCGGTGGCGGAAATCGAACCCACACTTCACCGCGTATGGCATCCAAATGATGTGCTAGGTATGCCTTGGATTTCTTAGCCGATAAAATGTACGAGTAAGCATTAATGAGTTATTCTGACACTTGGCGAGAAATGACGGTTCAACGTGTTTATCGTACTTTGTTTCATAACTCACGTTGTGTAACGTAAGAAAATCGAAGCAGACAGTAAACTGCATTAAGCCTGTATTCTTTTTTTCTCTGCTATTATGACGAAATTAAGTTCTGGAAAAAAAACTTTTCCTAGAATCTAGACTCAAATATCTAACTAAAATCTGAAGCAATAAAGAAATACGTAGTCCTACTAAAACGTTTTCTCTGTAAGTATAAAACCAGTGATCATATCAGACCACTGGTTTTATCCCAAAGTAAAAATATATAGTTTCCTCCGTGTGAGGTAGCACGCATGTGATAGTACTTAGTTCCTGTTCTTGGACGCCAAGGAGAGACTCTATTGATCTTCTAAATGGACTTGGCTCACTACAGCTTATGCAGTACTTTGTTGACCAAGTTTTCGCAACTCAATAGAAGAGTCCTTCCTGAATGCTCAGACGTATAAATTATGCCTTTATGGGGGCGTCTTATATAACCTTTGCTACCATTACTGGAATATGTGATCTTGTGTTTTTCCCTCTCGTATTAGGGGTAATTTATTTGTGAAGTTTCCAAACTATGTACTTAGACTCAAGAAGACCTCCCGAACGCTGAGTCCGAAGGAAACGCATGAATTTCACCAAATTAATGCAGAACTGGGTGTGCACACATGCAAAAAACGTCGTTTGTCATTTTTATAACTTGTATGAAAACACACAAGTTTTTTTTTGTTGCGATGGGGGTTTTAACGCAACACTGCGTTGTACATAATCCATTGAAATTTTTTTAAACCGTACTCATTCTAGAAGAACTCGTGTTAGTGGAAACCACGGGAATTACTCTTGAATAAATAAGTAAAAAATGTTATTTTGGCACGCTTTTATCTGAAGTTACATTTTCGGTAAAATGTTGGAAAAACTAGGTAACTAGTATTGGATAACTCTATACAAAAATCTCTAAGTCAGGCTCATGTAACGGAAATTTGGACTGAAACTACTCGCTGTAGCCTAAAATCTACCAAGAGACGTTTGGAAATATGAAAAAAAAATAGACAATGTCCTTATTTTTTAGTGGTGAGTCGAAGGTTCGTCTGTCGAACCGAACCGAACCGAACCCGGTTCGAAAGTCGAACTTTTTGGTAAGTTCGGTTCGGGTTCGGTTCGGATGCAAAAACCAGGGTTCGACCCACCCCTATTATTTTTGTTTAAATGCAGTGGAGTGTCATTTAAGACTGAAACACGTGTAAATGCAAGACACCACGGAGTTTTAGAATGTGTCTTTGCTTATCGAATAACGGAAATGAATGATGGAATTGTGAAAAGTGACTGGAGTTTACAATAAAAATAAATAGGAACCACTTGTGTCCGTTTATTTGGGTTAGGAGTGGGTCAAATTGTAACTTGATTATTAGGATTGGACTGTTAGGGGAAAATGTTTTATTTCTTTTGTTTTGGTTCGGCTAAATACCCAAAATATAAGACAGTTTATCTATTAGGATTCGCCATGGACGTTAAGTTTGGGATTATATCCACCTGGGGCCTGAATTCCTCTTTTTCCGTTTGCCAAGAGAAAAGAGGAAACCGAAAAGCGACATTAAATAAAAAAGGAAAATAAGGTAATTTCCTAATTACTTAATTATAGTCAGTAACTTTGGCGATGCTAAAATAAATGGAAGAATTGTTTTAATAAATTCGCTTTTTATTTAAGGTGGTACGACCCCTTATCTTCTTGCGTGAAGTGACCAGCCAAGTTGCGATTGTCACGGTGGTAAAAGTGAATTTGTACAGAGTCGCCTTCTTACTCTTGATGGAGAAAGAGTGAAACGAAACAAGGTCAGATGGCCCCGATAAATGCCAGTTTCTTCACTGTTCTTATAGAGTTATCCTAAAAAAATAGTATTTAATGGTTCAAAACTCCTGAAATAACTGTACAATCATAAAAGTACTTTAAAGAGTCGCAGAAGAAATAGGTATATTAGTTTACATGCAGTGTCAGAAAAATTCGGAAAAAAAATAGTGATAGTAATCCTTAACAGTATCCCTACGCCTGTATCCCAGAACCAAGTAGTTTCACTCTGCAATACCTTTTATTTAATCTGCTAATGGATCTGCCTTACACCTGCGAAATAGCTATTGCTATTGGATTATGGTCCCACTGTTATGACATCTCAGGTCTAATGGAGACCCCATCCGCGTCGTAATGACGCTTCAGGATAACTGAATTTT
>KZ869061.1:70599-82892 GCA_003456935.1 Machilis hrabei | reverse complement strand
GATCGAAGTTAAACAACCCCCCTGGCGTATCTAAAGTATAACTAAATTTTGAAGCTATTCTAAATTGTATTTAGCGCTAATCACGGTCTCTGAATACGAAAACTTGTAGATTTGACTAATCACAGTTTCGTTTCAATTTAGTAACTCTCCAAAACGACTGTGAATACGGGCCTAAGTATTTTACGAAACACTTCAACCCTGGAAATGAGTGAACGAAAAACGAATATATTTTGTGAAGGGGAAAAAAAACATCCCTAGCAGGGATAAAGATGTGGCTTCACGAGACAGGGAAATATTTCATCTCCCCGTTAATTCGCACCCTGCCCCAAAGTGCTGCCTGCATACATAAGTAGAACTACAAGTTAAAAAGTGGTATTCCTGGAGCACAAAATAGTGATGCTTAGTTCCATGTGCTGAGATGCAATATTATTGTTTCTGAACTAATGTGGTACACCTGAAAATACAATATTTTTAAAGAAAAACAACTCCTGGTTTTTAAACTTCCCAATCCTTTCTCCACAAAGTGAGTGTAATCCCCGTGCAGAACTCTATTTGCAAGCAATTAGCAGTGTGCCTTATAGTAAATAGACAATATTTTGATGATTTGGTTTTATTGACATCTAAGGTCTGCATCTCAATGACACATCAAGATGGGTTCTTTTACATCTAACACTTATCGACCCAGCTTTTAACGTCCCGTTCCTGTAGACACCAACGATCATGCCTTAATTTGGATTGCTTCACAGGTAGACACTATATACTAAGGGCTTGGAGTCAGCACCTGGCTATAAACCTGTGACCTCCAGATCAGGAGGCATGTACGCAACCACTAAGCTAAACTGTCAGTCACGGTATTGTGACATTTCATCACAGTTCAGTTACAGCAAAATAGACTGTGAACCTGCTAAAACAGAATGTTTATGTACACATGTGAAATGACTGATCATTTAAGTAATTTAACGACTTATTTATCTAAAATAAAAAGCAAAACATACAATATTATAGCAACCGTACCTCGTTTTGTTGTCAAAGGATCTTTTGGAATATCCAGGAGATCAGGAATTGGACTTCCTGGAACAGGGCTGTTGGAACGGTCACGATGGAGACGACACTACAAGAAAAATAACACTATCATAAGTTTCCATACTATCTTTCTTAACTATTTAAAAAAAAAATCTTTAGCCTCACAGAACAAACTCTAGAGAAGGTTAAAAAACTGAGAAGTAAATATTGAAGCCCATGTTAGGGCCAAAATATTTTACAAAATTGATTTTTTTAAATTGAAATACATTTCGTTTATATAACCCAAGATCTTTGGCACCCCTTCTGCACATCATGTTGGCAATTTCTTATGCCTTAAACCACTCTGCTGACTCCGCCTGGTAAAAGTTAAGGTATTAGTACCAATCCCCGAGACCAAGTTTATGTTTAAAAAACATCTTATATAGCAGTAGTTGAGATTAGAATTTTGTCTGGCCAAGGAGATCCAAAGGTCCCGCGTTTGATCCNCCCCGAGAGTGATATAATTTCTCAAGAAAATAAAAAAGCTGTAATTTAAAATATTTTATGTTGCAGGAAATACAGGACTTTGTATGCTGCAAACATTCTTATGCACACTTCCCTTACATAAAAAGTATTGCTCACCAAATGTCTTTATCTAATACTAGTTATTGTGTAACACAAGGAGTTTTTAAACTATGGTGGCGTATGATAGCGACATTTACTCCAGGAGTCCAGTTCTACAGAGTGTTTGTCGTACAGCAGTTATATGTAAAACTGCAAAGAGCTATGTGACAATGTATGCATAGAACCATGCTCTAGAAGTAAACAGACTGTGGCAACCATTCCAACTTCACTCTGGTACATGTCATAAGCTGTTGCTGATCAACATAATAATCATCTTAATACATGCATTTTGTTGTAAAAACTCAGTTTCAGACTAGTTTTGTTTAAAAAGAAAATATTTGCAGTCTTTACAATATATGTAAATAAAACACCTTTCATTATTGATCTGTGGGAAGTAAAAAAACAAACTCTACCAGGTTTCACTATACGTAATCATATAGCACACAATTTGCGACTATTAGCAAAAATTTACATTAATGTATCTGGCCAATCGTGAGTTTATGTCCAAATATCAAAACTGTAAGAAAAACTCCCAGTTTTGGATATCCTATGTATGCCTCCACCACTGATATCTTGTTTATATCTAATGGATATCCACTGTACGTCTCTTGGGTGTTGTGTGCAATGTGGACTATTGTCAGGGATGACTTTTTACTCTCCATATTAGGTCAGAAACTTAAATTCCTTGGATTTTTTAACAGATACAGCATGGCCTAAGCGTATTCTACAGAATGGAGCAGGAGTATTAGTAAAAGAAACATTGTGTAAGACTGACAAAATAAACGCTTGCCTGCCAATTGCCAATACCCAATGCACAAAAGACATACTGAGGCTGACTTACCTGTTGCATGTTGTAATGGTGACTGGGAGAGCCAGAGGCTGAAGGATGGTGATCAGGACTTTCCCGAGAATGAATGCAGACCTTCTCTGCAAAGCTGACAGACTTTTTAGACTTCCCCTCCACTGAACATCCACATACACAGTGACAAATCTCTTGAGATATTTTGTTATCTTCCTTACAACTACCAGAGTCTCGTGCACTTTTAAGAGCTTCTGTGGCCAACTCTATGCTACCCTTCGTACACAGAAACTTACTAACTTGTGCTCTCAACTGCATCACCTCACCATCATCCCAGTGTGCAGATGACAGACCACTAAGCTGTAGCAGTTCTAAAGGAACCATGTTTTCCTCCAACTGCAGAACATTGTTATTAACAATGTTTGCGGCATCTCTTGAACCTGGAGCATCACGAGCTATGAGAGGATGAAGACTCAAGAATTCAAGAAGAGACGACGATGTCTTTTCGCTGATGGGTGATTGTGTACGTGGCTTTTCCTTCAAATCTTTTTCAACTTTAACCTCTACACCTTCATCAGAGAGCACTTCTTCCTTCAAAACTCTAGGTTTACAGCTTTTATGTGGGCTGTGTTCGGTAGATCCAGTATCACCAATGTAATCAGACAACTTGACATCAGACTTTTTACCAGAATATTCATAGGGTTCTTGCAAAGACCTCCTTTTTAAAATGAGATCTTTAGACATAGCATGCCCTTGTGGAAACTCAGACATGCTGTATCGGTTATGACGATGGTGGCACTGATCATCCTTCAAGGACGAAGACTTGCGCAGAATTCCCTTCGGAAGAGGAGGTCTGGGAGGTGGACATTCCCTGTCTTCGTGTACTGCAGCCTTCTCTCCTGCCGGTAATGAAATTGATCTTTTGGGAAGTGGTGGTGGATGTTCTTCATTAGGGCATGCACTTGCATCAGAACTCATGCTGTCATACCTGTATACGTAGAGTGGACTAAAACTAGAATGTGGCGATTCTGATAACATTGTTGACGATCCTCTATAACCTGACGAGGGTTGGGTTGCAGTACTTGAAGAGGAAGAGTTCTTTACATCTGTTGCTCCAGCAAGTGCTGAGCAATCACAGCTTATAGGTCTTCGCACTGCCATCTTCGGTACGCAGAAGTATGGTTGCTGGGCAGGTTTCAATCCATGAATTTCCTTTCTCTCATTTTCCGGAGCTTCGGCCAACATTTCTTTGTACTCTTTTGGTAACAGAAAATTCAATGAATCCCAATCCCTGATGTGTCCAAAACTCTTTTTCTTCAAAGTGTCCACGTCATTGCAAGAGAAAGGTCTTGCTTTTCCCCGTCTGTCTGGACTTATTCCTTTCCCTTTTTTTTCTGGAGAATCTGGGTAATTATACTTTTGAGGCACCAAAAATACTTTTCCATCGAAGCTGTGTCTTTTATCCCTGAGAAAGGCTAGATCTGGTAATGAATAATTTGGATAGTAAACATAAACTGATTTTTTATCTTCAGACTGTGGATCCTTACTCGATTCCATAGAAGGTTCGAACGTAGGTTCGATTGTTTTTATCACGGATGTCCTCGTAGACGTTTCCATGACTTTAAAAGGGTGTGGCAAACTTATGTCAGCAAAACAAGACGTCTGAATGCTTTGGTCCATGACGTGAACTGGTATTTGGGTACTGTTGTTCTTAGATGTTGCAATAGGGGTGTTCGGTTTCCTAAAAATGGGACGAGTGTCAATTTGAGAATTGTTTGTGTAAGTACTGCCTTTGCAGTTTTCAGCCATACAAGGCATTTGGCAAGAGGAATCTCTACTGTCAGTACAAAGCAAAGATGGATACTTTTGGAATTGATGAAGAACATCAAGAGAACCATTTGCATCCAAAGGACTGCTACTTCTACTGCTAGTTTTCTTGTTCGTCTGAGTTGCTTGGCACACGACAGCACCTGTTTTGCCCTCAACGTTGTTGTTAATGTTTAAATTACCATCTTTAGGTGCATCGCCAAAGACATTATTTATCAATTCCATACTCTTTGGTTTCAACTCTTTGGGAGGTGAATGACTATTAAGAATACAAGTAATATTTTGACTAGATAACGATTCATCACCTTCTTCATCACATGTAGCTCCTAAGTCTGATGCTGATCCCTGATCAGTTTCAGAGTATTGGTTGATATCTCTTGATTCTGAGTGACTTATTTCATCCTGGCTTTCTTCAATAATCTTTTCAGTCTTATTACCGGTAATTACTTTTAGAGCATTGTGATCAGCCAAGCTATCTTCGAAACATTGGGAGTATGCTGTTGTTTCTGAAGGGAGCCAGTTGTTGACATCGTCAGAGTTGAGGTGCTGTTTCTCAATTAACAAAGCGTTGTCGACCTGTCGCGTAATGTTACGAATTCCTTTCTTGTTGTCACACTTCTGGCTCTTGAGTTGCTTTTCCATATCTTCCTTATGGGTGGTGGTGAAACATTTGTTGTTATTTCCTGACGATGACCGAAGAATCGTTTGACTCCGACCGTTAGCTTTTGGTCTCATGTCGCCGTCTTCTCTACTGGAATTTAAACTCGATTTATTAGCGAGATGACTTGGTCTACGTCGACAAAATGGCGACAGATGAACGTGATCCTGTTTGTTGGAATCACCACTCTCCGACTGACTGTTGTTTGATTGCCAGTCGCTACTCTCGTTTGCATCCGATGACTGCACTCCTGATTGTGCACAGTTATCCTCTTGTGACTGATCCATGTAACTGCTCATGTTGCCGTCATTACTACTGATGCTCTTCTGTTTCATAAAGAGCTTGACTAGAGAAAACGAATCATGCTTTCCATTTGAGACGACACCACTACCATTGTCGGAACTGTGAGAACTGTTCTGGATGTCATAGAGTTTAACACACTGATCATCACTCGAGTCAACGGAACTATTACTCAGTTGACTTAGTCGATTCAAAGACTGCCTGAAGCAACGCCTGTACAGATTTGGAAGGCTCTGACTTTTGAGTGCAGCTGATGTTGCAGATGTGGATGTCAGTGGAGCTGTGAAACTGTTCTCTGTGCTGCTATTGTTATTATTAGTGCTTGGTCGCCTTCTTAACTTAGACCAGGTAGTATACACCGAATCTGAGCGAATGAGTGAATTGTCCAATCCCACCGATGCCACTTGACGATCTGACCATGTGGCGCTGTCTGTTGTGGCTTCGCTGCCTCCTGTAAAAGACACATAATTGAGTGGTGTCAGAGAAATCACTTTCCGAGTCCTTGGAGCCCCATAACAAAATACTGTATATTTAAGTGAAGTAAGATATCATCCTTTCTTTATGTTGTTAGCATGTGAGATTTGGGAAAGTATAATTGTCCTTATTTGAATACTACAACTAAGAAGTTTAACTACCCAGATAACTACGACAATGACCTAGACTTCAGGCCAACATCCAATGAAGTGAAATGGTTGATGTCCATGAAACATCGTAACATATTTACAACAAAGGAGTAGAGCTAAGAAAAGTTTGTTATAATTATTCTCCTTTTCAAATCGTGAATTCTTTTTCCAGCTTTCGATAAAGCTTGAGAGTAAACCTTACATTTTGAAACATACAAAATTTGCCTAGCGCATGAAAAGAGGCGAAACTTATTTTTTTTAAACAAACAAGCAAAATACCTCAAATGAGATGGATAAAATACATAAATACATAAATACTTATCTGGGAGTGACATTTTTAATCATATTATTTTTGTTTTTATCTAAAAGTGGTGTGAAAAAGTAGTCCCCTTTTGGATGAACACATGAAGTTTCTTGTATTTTTTTACGAAAATCTTCTATGTTATCATTTTATAAAAATTATCGGAGAACCTTACAATATACCACTCACTAACTCACATTTTAAATTCATATATAAGAACACATTCCATGGGCGAGCAGCCGCACACAAGCCAATGATCACCACGGTTAACATTAAGCATCGATTGGATTGATATAAAGCTCAACGCCAATGGACTTTAGAGTAGGGTAAACGCATTCTCTGGAGTGATGAATTATGCTTCACACTCTGGAAGTCCGACATTCAAGTTCTGATTTGGCGGATGCCCGGAGAACGTTATCTGCCTCAACTTGTAGTGCTAAATGTCAAGTTGGGTGAAGGGAATATTAAAGTCTGGTGCTGTTTTTCATGGATCGGGCTAGGCCCCTGGTTGCAATCACATACAATTTTTACCTGTGTCATGATAATCAGAGTCTTCGGAATCCAAAGCAGCTGACCCTTCGAAGGCAATGGTGTAGTTGTTTTTGTTCGCCTGGCAAGTAAGTAGAATATCTTCACAGTCGAGCGAGTCCACGCTGATTGTAGCTGCTGGAAGCGGGCTTTCTTTCACAGGTGAAAACAGCGGTCCCGATCGGCACATCGACATGTCCGTGGAACCACTTTCTTCTTCCTAAACACAGAAGTCACAAGAGGGTGCCAGGTATGTATGTCAAAACACATATTCACTGAGACATTTACACATGAGTATTGTTAAAAACGATACGGCATTTCAATTGCTATTGGATTATGGTCCCACTGTTATGACATCTAATGGAGACCCCATCCGCGTCGTAATGACGCTTCAGGATAACTGAATTTTGAATTTTGCCACTCAGCCGACACATAGCCGGAGGTNGGATCTTTTACATCGAACACTTATCGATGGGACCCGCCTTTAACGTGCCTCCCGGAACACGCCTACGATCATACCTTAGGGTGGAGTGCTTTACAGGCAGACTCGTAGGATAACCCTTTTTACCGGCCCCGGGGTTTGAACCCGGGACCTCCCGATCAGGAGGCGAGCACTCTAACCACTAGGCCAACCTGTCGGTCGGCATTTGAAGGGCAAGTAAATTTCTTGCTTTATTGGAAAACAAATCCGCTACCACTAATAAATATACAGGGTGTTTTTTCAGCGAGTTCCGATCCAATTATTTTGAAAACTTAAGGTTTTAGAAGAAAACATTTCAAGTAAAAGTTGCTTAAATTTGAGGGGGAAATAAGACTTTGTAGTCAGGAGAGCCTAATGAGGCCCTGGTAAGGCCACCTTTTTTTCAAACAAATCAGGATGTAAACATAACGAAACTGGCTGAATAGTAAAATTTTCATACAGTAAAATTGTTGTGCTGTGATGCAGATTGTAAAAGCAAATGTCATGAAATATCAAAGAAACTAAAGCGTCGTATAAAAAAATGTGTCATACAAAATGTTTTTATTTTTTTTATGTAGAATTCAATGCTGATAAGTAAAATATAGGTTCCAATTTGAAAAATAGTTGGCCTTATCAGGGCCTTATTAGGCTCTCCTGACTACAAATTCTTATTTCCCCCTCAAAGTTAAGCAACTTTTACTTGAAACGTTTTCTTCTAAAACCTCAAGTTTTCAAAATAATTGGGTGGAAACTTGCGGAAAAAACACCCTGTATAGTGTGGGTTTTAGTAATAGTTTTATTAATTACATACAGAGTTAGTCAAATGTTAATTTACGTGGATTAATACAATCACGTTAAGACGACACATTAATAAATGCATAATTTAGTTTCAGTGCTCTTACAAGTTTGGTTATTTTGAAAACTACATGAATATAGTCAAAGATAGCAAAAGGCTAGGGCAAAATGGGTGATGTTATCAGGCAGGGATGTGATGGGACATTTTCTTGTCCTGTATTTGAAAAAAATTCCAATTCAAATAAAAGTTATAAAATCTGAGCTTACCTACAAATAATTTATTTAATACGTGATTACAATAAGAAATGCAGTAAATATAATAAAAAAATCTACAATTTTCATTATGTGTAAATACATGATGTTTCACAAAAATCTTACCACCAGGTTGAACATTTTTTTTAAAGTTTACCATCAAAGAGCAAGAAAATAATATGGTCTCAAACGACTTAAAAAGCCATTAAACGCAAACATTAAAAAAATGTTGGACTTAGAAAAAATTTGTCATAGCAATTTTTTCAAAGTCCGACATTTTTCTAAGTCCAAATTTAGTGTTTTTAAATCTTTGCGTTTAATGGCTTTTCAAGTCGCTTGAGACCATATTATTTTTTTGCCCTTTAATGACAAACTTGGATTTTTTTTCAACCTGATGGCAAGATTTTTATGAAACGCTCTGTATTTTCTGTAGGTCGACACTTTAATTTACTGAAACCGAAAACAATTGCTCGTGTTCAAACTAAATTCCTTTAAAAAGTGTTGCTGCAAAATTAAAGCCAATGCTAAAAGGCAATAGTAATTATAAATAAGTTNAAAAAAATAAGTTAATTGGTGGTTCGAGACAGCTTTCCAAATGAAGTTGGCATGGTTGCCAAGCTATGTTTATTCGAGGAAAATTACATAAGTTATCCTGAAGCACTTAAGGCAGTTAACGTGTATGCATGGCTGAAATCGGAACATGTTCCGAGTAAATATAGTTTGGCAAGCATGCCAACTTCATTTGAAAAGTGGTCTTGATCCATCACTGCTCCATACTGTTTAGTGGATTTCAGCTATCTCCAAAGAATTATGTATAGCCATATTATGAAGATTACGGATAGTACAGAGAGTTTTTGTTTCATGTAGGCCTACATATAAACTATGGTACATACAAACATGCATACACTGCACAAGGCAAACGCAATGAATGCTGAACATGCTTGTGAAGGTGTTATTGTCGTGTTATTTTTTTTTATCAAAAGCAAGCAAACCAATCTCAGTTCGTAAATGCCTTTGGTTATGGATTTGTGCACCACGCATATGACGTTAACGAAATCTACACACGTTTCTTACTCAGACGTTTCTTGTACTGTTACTGGGACCTGGCCATTCCATTAGAAAATAGGTGGTAATTCTTGTGTTTACATCTCATGGATTGTATAGAAATGGTAAACCTGTTTATAGCGTTTTGTGAATTGATTAGATATACGAGGAAAACCACAGCGAAGCACCCAGCCAACTTGGCAGAAACCGAATCCACACTCCATTGTGTATGTTGTCCAAGACCATGTAAGGCACACTTCAGACCAGGGACCACTGGGGTGGCTATGGTACAGATTTATTTGGAGTAACCAATAGAAAAACTTTCTGAACTTGAAGGAGTACAGTTGCATAAAAATATAGTTTGTCTAACTCAATATCCTGAAAACTCCCACGTACAAAACTTTGTTAGTTTTTCTAGGTCGAGTCATATTTATGGAAATTTGACAACAATGTTGTAACACAATGACAACACTGATTTGACCTTCAAGAAGAAACAATTAGCGTCACCTAAGGTCCCAGAATATATATATATATATTTTTTTTTCTCGAGATCCAATTTTATTATTTGACAATGTGGCAACACTGTTAAGATACAGAAAAAGAATGGGTACAAATATCTTAGTAGTTATTTTTAATTTGGTACCACGGCATACCATATTACAGAAATTAGCTTCTCGTGGCCGATAATTATTATTATTTTGAAATTTGACAACACTGTTGAGGCAGAAGGAGAGCAGGTATATTTTTTTTTAATCATCACCACATTTTACGAATTCGCTTATCGTGGCTGATTCTTATTTCATTTTTGCAATCTGGCCTGAAATTGGGCAACACTGCATTGAAGAGTCTCCATTACAGACGTTTTGACACGTTTATGAAAATCAGTATCTTCTCAAACTTTTCACGTCAATATGTCAAAATAAATATTAATTTAATAATCTGATGTGTATTAATGTGTGTTAACTCTAATCTGTGTACATAACGACATATGCATGATGCCAAAGTCCCTATCTGACCTGAGAACTGGCACGGGGACTGCTAGAAGATTCCAGAGAAAGTCCACCAATCAGAGATCCACTTACACTGGCGAACATCTCCCCTTGCTGTTCAGGCTGCCATTGAAACAGAAATAGTATTTAAAACGTCGTCTTATTATATCACCAATATATTGTTTATACTTAATATGACTTTGCAGTTAAGCTAAGTCAATGTAGGAATGCACATTTAAATTTCACGCCCCTGGGATATGCTATCATCATCCCATTATCGTTTGATACTGAACATATCCTGAGGACAGAACATGAGATGGTGTCATACATTATTCCTGGAATATTCCAGGGATATACATCTGATATTCTTGAGACTTTTGCAGAACGTCGCATGGCATCATCTCAAAATCCATTTTTTAATATTGTCTTAATATTGTGTGATATTTTCCTCAGAAAACCCAGGAAATATTCATGACATAAATGTATTTATCCATGGGAAATGTAAGGAGTGTAAACATAGAGATGCAAAGCAAAACTGTCTTGAGCAAAAGGATGAATATGTTGGAATATTTAATAATGGTTGGTGGCTTGATTTTCTAGGTTTAACACAAAGCTAGTTTCTTGCATTTTTTTTTATCTAGCTTGTTTGCATTACGAAAAGAAAGGGCAAGAATTCTACACAGGAACAATCATTCACAGACAATCCCTCTATAGAATGATCAACTTTGTAGTGTGGTTGAAACTAATCTAAAGTAGGAATGCAATGATGATCATGGGGCCAAAAATTCCTTCCCTTTCGAACTGTGATTACATTTCAGGAGGGATGGTTTTAATATCTTTTTGTAAATTAACATACTAAGCAACGAGTTGTCAGAATCTGTTCGTGTATCAGAAAGGCACGGAAATTCGTGAAGTGCCAATGTTCTCCACGTACATACATACATAACACATAATGTCACCCATAAAACATGGAGTGACGGCTGACTCCTCTTTAGCCAGAATGTTCTCCTTTTACACTATGGCCGTGTGGTTAACATTATACTCATTTTCTTGCCTTGAACTACCAGTACAATTTTGACAGCAAATTTAAGGCCAAACAGCACAACATGTCCAATAGAAGTTAATCCATTTACAGTACCAGCATCGTTCTGGCATATCCAAACGAAGCGTAGCGCGAAATTTCGTTTCGCTTAAAACGCAAATTTTCGTTCACTTACCAAGCTACGAAAAATTAAATTCGCTACGTCTTTCAGGCTTCGCCTGAAAGACGTAAAAGCGAATTTAATTTTTCGTAGCTTGGTAAGTGAACGAAAATTTGCGTTTTAAGCGAAACGAAATTTCGCGCTACGCTTCGTTTGGATATGACAGAATCGATGCTGGTACTGTACATCCACTGACGTATGTTGGGCATGAATGGATGTCCAAGTATTGTATATCTCAAACATAACCATTGTGGAAGCTCATTGGATATCCAAACCTGGATATGAATTGGATGTCCAGTAAATACCTAGTCGTGTTAAATCCAAATGATGTCCAACACTGGTAGCATAAAATGTCTCGTTAAGGATATACAATGGATATTGCCTGGATTGACACTTGGATGTTATACGTGTATCCAACAATTTTGACTTGGATTTGTAATGGACATCATGTAAATGTGTTTGAGACATTCTGTGCTATACGGGGATCAATATAGTACAATAAGACTGCTCATCCATTCTGCCTTTTATTTTGTGAAAGATAATACCTTCTCTTACAAACAAGACCATTAGATAAATAACACATTCCTTTATACAGGGTGTTTGTAAAGTTCCATCCCCCCCTGCAGATCTTGGAAACCGTTAGAAATTTGGAGAAACGGCGAAACACGTGGTCCATGAGTTCGAGGGGCTGCTTTATCCGTGACAATATATTGACGCGGGGCCCCACAGGAACCCGGGGCTGCGGCCCAATGCGAAAAATTTAAGTGGAAAGGGGGATCGTGTGATACATCATATACTCTCTGCAACTTCATAAACCTGAAAAATAAAGGTTTGTTTTAAATTCAATTTCCAACTTTGACCGGCCGCCATTTTGAAAATGAGCGTCGTA
>KZ869061.1:39006-55524 GCA_003456935.1 Machilis hrabei | reverse complement strand
GGCTAAAAGCCTCGGGCATTTTACCCAGTCCCACGACTTTATATTTCGGAGAAAGTACGAATGCCGTGTTATATCTAACAATACACATATCTAGTAAGGGAAATCAGAAAAATATTGCATGCATATGTAATACAATGTTAAATGTTCGTCTGTAAACTACATGAAGTGGAAGTATAGCCAATAAAACTTACTTCCTTTCTTAAAATAGTATACCAATGCTATTACAAAATTTGTGTTATACCATTTTATGTTGTGCGTGAATACTGTCAAACTATTATATTGATCCTGGTGTATTTAAATACTTTTTTTTTTCAGGAGTCACACTTGTACCATAATAGCGAACTCTGTCATGCCTTTTTAAGTCATTTTGCACATGCGTTTGTACTGTTGCCAAGTCTCTCTATTCTCTATATTTTTTTAGAAAGACTGTCTATAGAGCACGGATCAAGGTTAACAGGTGCAAAAAAAAAATTGTTCCACTACATGTATAAGTATTCTGGTATTTTAAAGTTTAAATGCTACTAATATGGTAATACGTGATTTAGGATAACCATATCACTGTAAATATTTAACTATAGCGAACTGGAAACCACTTAGGTGCTGTAGTAGGCTAACATTGTAAGTAAAAGTTCTTTAGACGATAATAAAATACTAACACGTTATCAACTGTCACACAGCGAGGGTTGTATGGAACTTGTTATGTGGGCAATAATGTTGACGACTGGTCTAGCTATTCCAGTTCCCGAACCTCAACCCCACTGAACACATCTGGGTAGAATTGTAACGCAACGTCATACATCCGCGAACCTTCCCATTCGCATGAGAAACACGTCCTCATACATCATCGCATTCATGTTTCTCCTCTTTGACTTGGCGTGTTTTCTACAGTTACTGGCATTTGTTTGGTTCTTGTTGTCCTGTCTACCATCTTCAAACAAGGGCAGAGAGCTACTACATACACTTTATTTGTAAACCAACTAAAGGAGAGGGAAGTAAAGAAGAAGTTAAAGCCAGCATCAACATCAACATTCGTAATCTACGGACAGTATCCGTTTGCGTATTTCATAAAGTTAACATTAATCCTCATTTATCTTTAATGTATTTCGGTCTGTTCAAAGTTGCGTGGGTGACGAAGTTATTCCAAAGTTCGAAAGCCTGGAATGTTGTGATAAAATAATGAGAACTGCGCAGAACATTTATGCGAGTTTTAAAATTACGTATTTGCTGAAGGAATACTAGACAGAGAAAAAAACACTTAGCAATTAATCAAACCTGACCGTTTTCAATACACTGACTTATTTCCATTACTGATTGAGGTTCAGTTAACTTTAACTTTAGGTAAGTGATTCTACGATTGGCCTCGTGTAGGAATTAGATTTCCTACTTTTGATTTAAATGTTTTATTTTATTAAATAATGAGTAATTAGATCTTTGAATTGACTGTACAAGTTTTAAATGAACATACGCTCGTGAAAATGCGTTCTTGTGCAATCAGAAAGGATATGATTATCTATAAAGCATTCAGAATATGTAGAACACAGCGCTGCCAGTGTCATTGAGTATGGGTATTTCACTATGAAGGTGAACTAAAGTAGATACGTGCAAATAATTGAGATACCACACAAGTTATATGTGATGGTGGATTATTGAACTTCGGTGCCAACATGTATGATTACGTGGCACAAGTAAAGCTTGGCAAAGTTTAACTAGATGGTGATCGAAGGTTCGATCGAGAGACTTGGACAGCGGAATCTGGAGTGATCACATCGCAAAGAAGGTGATAAAGATTATTCTAGGGGTAAAGCTGTGTCCAAGTAATAAATTACGACGATTGTTCAAGCTAGAAGAGGCACAAAAGTAAGGTATTGTACGTAACTGGTATTTGTTTGCAAGGCAAACTTCATTTTTATCCGAGATCAGACATACTTGATGTCTGATATATTTTATTTGCTGGCACACGACTAGTTAATGTCAGTGTTGATTTATACTTTTGATCTGTAGTATGTTATCTGATTGCAAAGGCGTATTTAATAGTAAAGGGGGTAACTGTAATTTATTAAATATAAGTTTTTTTTTGTCTATTTCAATCAAACCTATTTACTCGTGCTCTGAAGTTATTAATTATTATTTTGTAACTGGATGTTGGTTTTGTGGTTTGAAAANATTTAATATANATAATTNAAAATCATATTTTNTTTAATTAATATCCCACATCCTAAGTGTTTATTCTGTTTTATTTAATAGTANAGTTTGCTACAGTTTTGGCGAAGGTCGCTTTCAATAATTATTAATTGTGTATTAACTGGGCACTGTACTTTGTTGGGTAACATTTGAAGCAAACGCATAGAGCGAAATTGCTGACCAGTCTAGAAGAGTCCAGTTACTTTGGTCTTGCAAGATCAGCAGCTCTCAGAGTGCTTATTGTGTTAGTCAAGACTAATGTTTGTTTTGTTGTAATTTTTCAAAAGAATAATATAATAAAGAATTAAAGTTTATGAAAGACTTCAAATTTGGCTAACAAGTTGGTAAAGTCCTAATGCTCTGAAAAATCCGACTGTAAGAATAAGTGCTGTTAGATTGTTTAATGTTGGCTCTGAGTAAAACATTTATATTGTCATTGTTATAATTGTAATCCCTCAGCTATCCGGACCGAACTGAGTTTCAGCTAAGCGAGGCACTGACCGTGAAAGAGTGGCTGAAATTTGGATCGTAGTGTGAATAATAAGGTTATAGGAGATTAATTATTCATGCGGTTTATGTAGGTAGGTCACCCTCCCTTGTAATAGAAAGACAGGGGTACTACTCTTTGTACACCTTTACTTAGAACACCGTGTTTGTTTAACTTTGAAGAGCTCTAGCTTGTTAATTAAATTTAAAGAGGGTAACCACTACACTCGATCGCATTTTCACCATTTGTAAACATAATACGCAACACCAATGTTTATAGTGTGGTTAACATAAAATATTCCATACATATACGAGGGTCAGTCAATAATTATTGGCAATGTAGTTGTATTTTTTTCTGTTGGCAGCACCGTCAAATTCGCTCGCAGCGCTAGGCACGGTTTCCATATCAACAATTCTGCCCAGGTTTGAAGTTTCTAGACGACTTCCGTTGCCGCTGACGTGACGTTAACCAGGCTTTCCGTTTGCACCAAAGAAGAGCAGCGTTCAGTGATACATTTTTTTTGTGTGGTTTGAAGGTGTTTCAGGGGCCGAAATCCATCGAAACTTCCAGCACAGTACGGGAACAGTGTTTTGCCGAAACGGAATGTCTACAATTGGATTGAAAAGTTCAAAAATGGTCGCAGAAGTGTTACACATGAAGAAGGAACCGGGCGCCCACCCACGTCCACAACTGACGACTTCTTCATGCGTTACACTTGTGTGACCATTTTTGAACTTTTCAATCCAATTGTAGACATTCCGTTTCGGCAAAACACTGTTCCCGTACTGTGCTGAAAGTCCTCAAAGAATTTCGGCCGCTGAAACACCTTCAGACCACAACGGATCACTGAACGCTGCTCTTCTCTGGTGCAAACGGAAAGTGATTAACGTCCCGTCAGCGACAACGGAAGTGATCTAGAAACTTCAAACCTGGGCAAAAGTGTTGATATGGAAACCGTGCCTAGCACTGCGTGCGCATTCGACGGTGCTGCCAACAGTAAAAAATACAAATACATTGCCAATAATTATTGACTTACTCTCATAATTGGTTCTTACACATACGTAGCCGAGTGGATAATATACTCGGCTATGGATCTTGAAAGCGTGGGTTCGAATCCCGGAGTAGACAGGTAAAATATCAGACCAATTCTCAAATTGATGACGAGAGTAGATGTATCTCTCGAAAAGTAGTAAGTAGAGCTAACCAGACAACTAAGTTGTATAGAAAAAAATGAACATCGTAACTTAAAGAACGGCATCACAGGGGAAGTAAATGCAGTATCTACGGCTTACAATTTTTGTCGGCAATGCAGCAGAACATGAAATTTTTATTACAGAAGGAAAATCGATTCCGTCTCTGCAGAATAATGTGCAGAAAATCGCAGAAAACGACAAAAACTAATGACTGCGCATTTAGTTTTCAACGACTGTTTCGTAGACTTGTAGGCTACACATTAAACAGTTTGAGCTATTTCGAAGGTGCGAGCGACCACTTTGTTTAAATATCAATATACTGTATATAATTTCACAATCGCGTGCACTCATAAAAAGTGCACCTTCCAGCACTAATATCGGGCATATAGTCGGTTGAATATAGCCCTGGTTTGTACTAATCTTATGACGGCGCCTTAGGTCTGCACCCTTACATTTAAATTTGTTCAGTATCAGTACGAGCATCTGGCCTATAAAAACATATTCCTGATTAACTAAATCCTATAGTTTAGTTTTCGACAAAGAAAAGTAGAGATTACCGAACATTTAAGAGATACATTTGTAGATAATCGTTCCGTTTTGTTGTTCTCAGGCCGTTTTCATTCCTAGTCACCAGCGCATTGAAACCGACAGGTTTGCTTAATGGTAGAGTGCTCGCCTCCTGATCGGGAGGTCCCGAAGCTGACTTTTAGGCCTGGGTATAAAGGGTTATCCTACGAATCTGCCTGTGTAGCACTCCACAATAAGGTATGATTGTTGGTGTCTTCCGGGTGGGACGTTAAAAGTGGGATCCCATCGATAAGTGTTTGATGTAAAAGAACCCCCCACCGGTTATGTGTCGGTCGTATGAGAGGCAAAATTTAATCATCCCGAATCGTCATTACAACGTGGATGGGGTCTCCATTAGACCATCACAGTGGGAGAGAGAGCGTTGATGCGGCAATGCTACATCATCAACGCACCACACTAGGCCTACATATCTCAAGAACTATGCAGTTTTGATGTTAGCTGTGTTAACTTGGGTTCTTTATGCTAACCTAAAAGCATTGCGATGTTGCCAAATTTCTGTGGAGGATTTGTGCATAACTGGAATAACCTTTCAGACAGGTACCCTAAATTAAAGTACGTAGTAACAATCTATTTTGTATCAATAAGACGAAACATAATGCGCATTTTCGCCATATTCGTCATCTCAGAACAGTTGGTATGATATCGGAAATTAGTCATATCACATTATTAATTTCATTACTAACGTATATATATGTTTTTTAATTCTAAAAATATATGAAACTANAATAAATAGTTTACGAACCCTATTTGAATTTTCGTATTAATATAGAAGTTAAAACCAGCACTAGATAAAAGTCACACGGTCGCTCTTCTTGCTCAAACTAGTTTAAGAGTCAGCATTGCTGATCTCCGGAACTAGGTAGAATTGCTTCGAGTGTATCCATATACACTTTATTTAATTAGTTTTGTTTAAAGTAAGGTGAAATCGGCTAAACAAGCCATACAAAACATACCTTTTACCACATAACAGTTATAATTAAATCGCTAAAGTCAAGACTATATTGATAGGAAATTGATTACCACAGCAGACGGTTAGTAATGAATTTTCTATCAATATAGTCTTGACTTTAGCGATTTAATTATAACTGTTATGTGGTACAAGGTATGTTATGTCGGGCTTGTTTAGCCTATTTCACCTTACTTTAACCAGAACTAACTAAAAACAGCTTTTGTGGTTACACTCGAAACAATTCTAACTAGTTTTGGAGCTCAGCAATGCTGACTCTTAATAACTGATACACTGTCACTCGATGACAACTTACTAATACCGGAGCTAATAATTACAAATTGCCAGACACATACAGTATCTACGTTGTTTTAAGTACCATGTTCTGGTGAATTTTTAAATTAGATTAATTTTTACAAGTCAGCTATCTTGTCATTTGAGCACTTTTACTTTCTTAAGAACATTTTAGGCACCCCTTTGTTGAGAGCACCGGAGACATCACTTTCGTTTGAGCACTTCAGGCATCACGGCATCATTTTCATTTGATGCATCATTTTCATTTGATGCATCATTTTCATTTGATGATTCATGTTTTTAGCACCTTAGGCATCACTTTCTTTTGAACACTTCAGGCATCATGGCATCGCTTCTTTTGAGCACTTCAGGCATCATGGCATCGCTTTCATTTACGCATTTGATATGTCACTTTGTTTTGAGCATATCAGGTTTCACTTCCTCTTGAGTACTTGAGCCTCCAACGCGTGTCTCGCCTGATATTTTGTAGATGAAAATAGTTAATGTTTACTTAAACATGCACCTAAATGATGGCATGCCTTGCTAAAACGTCACTACATCTGGTACACAATCTTATGTACGTACATATGGTATGATATACGGTTAAAGTTGGGCATTTGAATAAGAATGGGCATTGTGATGCATCAGATCAGGAAACTTGTTTTTAAAAATAAATAAAATCTACTCCATCTGCTTCAAAAACGGTACGGTCACTAATTTATTGCTGTAGTTCATTTTTGTTAGCTTTCAAAACGATATATTGGGAAAATACGTCAAACGACCAAATATGGGTCAGAAATTGGAAGTCAGCCAGTAATCAGTTATTTATAAATGTAATCTGCAGTTTCCAAACTATGCACAGGCAGGTCTGCTTCAACTGTATGTAGGTTCGTCCATAATTTTAGTTACATTTTAATGTCTTTTGCGCATTTGGAAGAAATATAAAATACTAAAGTGCTATTAGGAATGTTAGTTTTACATTATGAAACTCTTATATTGCAAATACGCTTCATAGTTTATTTAATATTATTCTTGGAAAGAAACTGTGTACAAATTCTGCGAAGTATGCTGTACACCTTCGCCTAATAAAACAAACACGAGCTTGGCTATGTGCACAAGAATTTTTAGGAGGCACTCAGAACCTGGAACAAGACCAGAGCATCTGTGAGTCACTGAGCCCTCCAAAGTAAACGATGAACCATACTTCGAAGATAATCGCATTACAGCCTGAAACTGTACTAAATAATCTTTTCATATCTCGTAGTAAAGTGCCCAAACATAAAGACAATCCTGTTCTGTACGTATTATCCCAAAGTACTGTAATAGGAGTAAGTTTCTAAGACAGGAGTACTACAACAATAAAATTACTAAACGTAAACCAAGCCAAAGCACAGGAAAATACATATAAAAAAACTCACATGGGCTACTGTGAAGCAGCGCTGGTGACCCAAAATGGCTGGTAATCCGAAATTATCTGGTATGTAATTTTTTTCTACTATCTCCGGATAATTAGATAGCGTATCTGAAATGTTGGAACAACTAAATTGGGTTTCATTAGCTGAAAATCGCCACGAAAATAGGATTAAAAGGTTTAAAAAAAATCATTGACTGTCAATTGTCATTAAACTGCGAACACGTACTGCAAACAGCTACGTATATAGGTAGAAACGATCATGTAAATAAGGTAAGGGAAGTTAGGTGTAGAACGGACTGGTATTTGTGGTCATTTTTTCCTCGGACAAGTCGGAAATGAAATCGTATATGAGTTAGTGCATTGCACCTACTGCCAAAGACTAAAAGTTGATTGCGGGGTAAAGAAGTAGATAATTTGGGGCGAAAAATACGTTTATTGTTTTACTTTATTCACTTGTGACGTTGATTTATCATAAAAGTCCATTTTCTGTTACAAATTAATAGTCAGGAGAGGCTCACATGGAAAACGCAATACAAACCGCAAAGCTCATATGGCTTTCTTTAAATGTCTTGTAATGTCCCTTAGTGGGGGAACATTCCTTCAGAAACCCGTAGAGTTGGCAGACTATTTAATTTTTAGCTTATTTTAGTGCATTGGTTTATTTACTAAAATAGTGGAGCTATAGTGAAAGAGAGATTGTTCGTTGGTACCTGGTACTTAACCTATGAAATCGCCAAGTTCTCGACTTGTACTTAGCCTAGATATTTGTCTGAGTTCTCAGTTCTGTAGGAATATGAACACATCGTCAGCCCAATTTAAAACAAAATTTGATGCACACGCGTTGCTCTTAGAGAATCTTCATTTTCTTTCACAAGGAAATCGCCACAACAATAAAACACCACTTCACTTAATCGCTTGCCGACTGAAAACTAAAAATCGTAGAATGACGCAATACACGGCATATTATTTCTGAAGAATCCCTCTACGCGGCGCTAGTAACCATACAAGCGAGCATCGATTCATTGGAGAGCTATTTCGAAAGTTCGGTTTCATTTTGGACAGACCTCGTATATAAACAAACGACTTAAGTAAGTGGTATCCAGTTTCAATGGTAGATGGCATTCAGGTTATTGGTGTAGTTAGCGTCGTAGGTAATAGATGGCGGGCTGCCAGCACATTGGATTTTCTGTCCGTCAGAAGCGATGTTCGTGAACGGGGTAGTTTTTACTAGCGTGATTGTTGCGAGCGAGCGTTCTCCGTGCAGGGCGTGTGATGTTTACTTGTATGTTCTGGGCTTAAGCTATTGCTATTGGATTATGACAACTCAGGTCTAATGGAGATCCCATCCGCGTCGTAATGAATTTTGCCACTCAACCGACACATAGCCGGAGGTGGGATCTTTTAAATCGAACACTTATCGATGGGACCCGCCTTTAACGTGCCTCCCGGAACATGCCTGATTCACAGGCAGACTCACTCATAGGATAACCCTTTTTCACCCAGGGCTAGGAGCCGGCCTCGGGGTTTGAACCCGGGACCTCCCGATCAGGAGGCGAGCACTCTAACCACTAGGCCAACCTGTCGGTCTGGGCTTAAGAGTTTATATGCAAGCAAGCACATTGCAAATTATGAGAGAGAAATTATGATTTAAGCTCAAATCAAAAGAGCTGAAATAATTCTGTATGGAGAAAATGGTAAGTTTAAGTGTAAAAGTTTCTGTTTCTTAATTCAGATACGCGGATTGATTAAACGTCGAAAACAGTCGAAAGAACAAAATGGCAATCCCTACTTATAGCACGATGGGATGGTCACAATGTGTAAAAACTGAAGATCGTAGGTACTTGATGTTGTTTAAAATATGAACATAAGTATTAGTCCAGCTGCAAGGATGTACATTATCCTTAGAGAGTCGTTTTCCCAAAGATATACGAATCTTTTCAACTCCTTTTTGCGTCAGAAACCTGACCACAAACCTAAGACATACCCTGTATATAGTACGTAAAAAAAGAAAAGTGTTGTCTACTCACCCATAGTCGAGGAACCACTGGTAGTCAGAGTTATCATGGAGGAAATCTGCCTCTCGGGAGCCTGTTAACTCTCGAGTGTTGAGATTGCAGTCCTCCGCCATCGTCGTCCGGGATCCTGAAAAAAGAAACGAAACACTGTTATATACAAACACCAGCAGCTTGTTATCTAGGTAGTATTCATTAAAACCAAAAGTATTTACCAAATACTAGCAGTATAAGAAAGTCACCTAATAGGCAAATACATATTGTACCGTACCCAGACATTTCTTGTTGAAGCTGTTGTAAATATTTCATCGCCATTGCTATCCACACATTTCAACTTTTTCTCTCCGTGCACGCCTCCTTTAGTGTATTTTATAAACCCAGCCTTAAGTAATACGTATATATATTCTGACGAGGTTTTAATAATCGGACTTATCAGAATCAAGAAAAATACAACCAATAGAACTCAATTCGATACGGCAATTATAGTGTTATTATCGATGGACACTCCAACTTTGATTCTGTGTCTTTTACCTTCCTTTTCCTTCACCGTTCGTCTTTCGTTCCACTACACAAAAGAGTAGGTTGATTACGAATCTCAAACTTTCAGATGAATAGGTTGTGCAGACTAGTTCGAGGCCTTGCGTCAAACATTGATCACGAGCACAATTTTTTCCTTGTCGACACTGCATCATTTTTTTGTGCAAAGTGACACCAGTAGCAGCATAAAAAACCAACCAAAACGACGTTAATGCTACGGCAATTGTGGCAATGGCTGGACTGAAGAAAAGATTTAAGTGTAAAAATAGAAAAGTCCAACTAAATTCATCGTTTGTCTCAGACCTAAGTAAATTTGGGCACTTAAGATTTTTCTTGTAACCCAACCTAGGAGTGAGTACTATTTAGTGTATGCTATGTTGTTACTGGCTGCAATGGTGAAGTACTATTTCTGTTGTAATTACCTCTACAGACACGTAATATTTCTACACACCATATTTTCGAGTACGAAAGAACAAATAAAGTTAATTTTTAGATATGGCCAAAGGTAGGAAATCACTAAAACAACTCTAAAAAAAAGACACTGTATCTAATTTTACACAAACACAAAATTTAGCTAATCACCATCACGTCATATACAACAGAATCAAAACTTTCTTAGATTCTTGAGAATTTGACGTCAAAGGTTTGAACCGATCCAAGTAGAAAGTGCGTCCATTTTCTCATAACATCTCTAGTTTTTATCATTGATTTCGCTGAATTGTCCTTTCAGGTATTACAAGCCCTCGCCCAACTCGCCACTAAAAAAAATACACTTTGATCTTTCCCTTCACAGCACTGATTCAATTCCACTAAAAGAAGTGTATTTCAAAAAGAAAAGAAGAGGTAAAAGGCCCGTCAGTCCACTAGAGGAGCTCCAGTTTTTTATATCATAGCAAATGCAGCAGAAGAGAGCACAATATCAAAACTTTATGTGTAAACTTTAACGATGAAGGAAGTGAACCAGAAGTTAAGGTCCCTTCGCAGCTATGCTCACAGTGTTGCACGCAAAAATGTATAAAGACATACAACATGTAAATAGATTTGACGTTGCCGCTTTTTAAGATAGGACAGATCAACTATTACCTGCATTACTACAAACTACACTCAATCATCACCTCAGATTTAAACCAACCTGTTGGACATTAACAAGTTCTAAAAAACAGTATATTTACATCAGTGTAAATACGAGTATACGTAGTGTTAAAGTGTAAAAGTGACCGATCATTGTAATGGCCTGCATAAAAGATTCGTAGTGCAGTGTGAATTTTATTGGATTATGATTTAACTGTACTTTGGTTGACTTGGATGTGTAGGCTACATTTTTTATCATTCCTGAATGATAATGTAGCTTAAAGCCGCTTTCAGACGATACGACTTCTTGCCGTAGGCCGTGTCCAGCACGGCGCCGTGCATACCAAAAAATGCACCGTCGTACATACGGCGTGATCGTAAAAAAACCCACGACGCGGCTTCAAGCCGTGTCCCTGTTTTAGTTGCCCTCGAGTTGCTATCATGGCCCACGCTCTGTTTTCCGTACGGAGGAAAGTCGACAAGTCTGAACACATACATTTAACTCCGGGCCGTATTGAAATGGGGGCCGTGGTGACAGCGGACATTAGAATATGAATGGTAGGTGTCACCGAGCCTCTGCGTAGTAGCCCCGTGACGTCTTCGTAGGATATACAGTATGGCCTATCTATTCCCGCGTTTTCTTTTGGGCTGACTCAGGTATTGGCTGGCTAGCACATTATCCTCCGCTGACGTCACACGACCTGCGTGTGACACCTACCGTTCATATTCTAGTTTTCGCGGTGTTGACAACGACGGCCGTCTACGGTGGAAAGCCGTATACGACNTGGTTCGTAGCGTGTGAAGTCATCCATAAACACCCATGGTTATTTCTAAGCACGGCGCCGTGCCGGACACGGCCCACGGCAAGATGCCGTATAGTCTGAAAGCGGCCTAACGGTTAGTGTTCTCTTCTCGTGAAGGGAATGTTGTACGAGTGTGCCTGTAAAGCGCACGAAATTAACGAATTACCATAGAGGTCTTCCGGGAGGAACGCTGAAACTGGACATCCATCGACAAGTGTTTGATGTAAAAGAAACCACCATCGGCTATGTGTCGAGCGAGTGGCAAAATTCAACCACCCTGAAGATATCAGAATTGTGAGACCATGATATCATAGTCAGCAACCAAAGAACCACACACGTACAGACAATGTGCAAGCAAAAGCCACTTGTGTGGACCATCACAGTAGTCTAAACCTTCAATTAGCAAAAATATCTGTAACGAAATTGTGTACATTACTCTTTAAATTCAACTTGATCATGGTTATCCTGCTGATTAAGCCCGAATATCATGGATACAAATTTTACTGTATATTAAGTTCATGACAACGAATTTTGCACTCAAGTTCCATTTGAACTTGCCGATCCAAAGTCAAGTCCTCCAAGTTTGGCCTAAGTCATCGATTAGTAAATGAACAGAAGTAGCAACTTACACTTAAATATTAGCATAGTATAGACTACGCTCTTTACAATTCGACGCTCTTGTTTCAGCGGGGAGGAAGAGGACTATCGATTTCCTGGGGGGAATGTCGAGCAAACGCAGGGAAGAGTGCAGCAGCACTGCGCCTCCCGGAGGGAAGCTGGATGCCCGATAACTAAACCATAGGAATGCGGACAACAAACATTACCACAGAGAGATGCCATCCAGTGTTACAGTACATCCGATTTGCTGTCTTATAAACTAACCACGTCACTGCATTTTCCGAGGCGAGTAGTTAATTCGCTTGGCTATGACGTTAACGCCGGGTATCAACGGACAGCGCTAATGGATTCAAAGTTTTACCCCCGTTCATAGAAAATAATAATTTGCAAATAGTACGGTTGTGCTGCCATCTGAGGGGATTATTATGAATTAAGCCAAGTGACAGAACAAACGAGTATCAACGGCCATCTCCGTATATATTTAATACTTTCCTTATTAAGAGTCAGGATTGCTGAGCTGCGAAACTAGGTAGAATTGTCTCGAGTGTAATCACAAACAGTTTATTTAGTTAGTTCTGGTTAAAGTAAGGTGAAATCGGCTAAACAAGCCGTATAGAACATACCTTGTACCTTATAACAGTTATAATTAAATCGCTAAAGTCAAGACTGTATTGATAGGAAATTGATTCCTTACCGAGACGGTGAGGAATCAATTTCCTACAATATAGTCTTGACTTAAACGATTTAATTTTAACTGTTATATGGTACAAGGTATGTTATGTACGGCTTGTTTAGCCGATTTCACCTTACTTTAACCAGAACTAACTAAATACACTTTTTGTGATTACACTCGAGACAATTCTACCCAGTTTCAGAGCTCAGCATTGCTGACTCTTAACCAGTGATTATGGTGGCTTCACAAGTGGTCTGACAACTGTTGGTAGTTATTTGTTCATTTTTGTGATTCTAATGGCTTTTTATCATACAAAGTAATAATATTTTGAGCCAGTTTATCGAGAAACGCGTCCTCATTCTCCATCGTATTCATGCTTCTCCTCCTTAACTTAGTATGCTTTCTACCGTTACCGGCCCTTGTTTGTCCTATTCAAACAAGCCCAAAGAGCTGCTACATGCACTATCTTTGAGAAACAACTGAAGAGAAGAAAAGTCAAGAAGAAATACAAAGCGAGCATCAACATCAACCTTCATCTTCTACTGAAGAAACGTACAAATATCAACTACGTCAGTGTTAGTGTTAACGTATTCAACTTTTTCAGTCTATGCATCCGTTGGCGTATTTAATAAGCCCATCCTTACAGCTGAAACACTTGGATCCATCACGACAAATATACCTATATCAATTTCATGTTGTGTATACAGTGATAATGTTTCTAAACCTAGTGGCCTTCACTGCACAACAAATGGTTTCTATCAGTTTTCTAATCGCCTTAACTCATTACATGTCCACCACGTCGTGTGAAACTATTGCTAGTTGCTACAACTAACACCTGCCTGTCATTGCTTGCAAAATATCAAGTGGATATAAGTGTACATACAGTATGATAGCCGGGAAAGCATATACGCATTCGTGAATGCAAATTCCTACTATAATACATTTTACGGTTTGGTAAAGACATATTATTTGGGACATGTGGTAAGTACCCCATTTCTTTAGAGGGGTATTTTTGTAAACATTGCAAAATAAAAAATGTAATGCTTGCCAAGATTAAAATTGCAATCATTAAATGTGAACACAATTTAAGTTTTGAGAGAATGAGGTTGGATAAACATCATTTGGTGTGTTGCAGGGTATGCAATATATCGATATAGTTTCAATACCGATCGATCACTATTTTTTAAAAAGCAATATAGAGTTTTAAATATTTAAAAAAATATGGATATCGGATTTCTAAAGTTTCTAATTTAGAAACATACAAATACAGAGTTTAAAACATTCGATTTCTTAAAAACCTCCAATTGGAGTTTCGAAAATTAAAAAAAAATATCGATATTGATTTTCGTAATTTTTTAAAGTTGATATCGATATTTACCGAAATTTGCTAAACTCTAAATGGTTATTTTTCCAAATTTTTGAAGCTCGATATCTACAGTTTTCGAAATTCAAAATTTTCGAAACTCAAATTCTGACAGGTTGGCTTAATGGTAGAGTGCTCGCCTTTTCATCAGGAGGTCCCGGGTTCAAATCCCAGGGCTGACTCCTAGCCCTGAGTATAAAGGGTAATCCTACGAGACTGCCTGTGAAGCACTCCACAATAAGGTATGATCGTAGGCGTCTTCCGGGAGGAACGTTAAAAGTGGGGTACCATCGATAAGTGTTCGATGTAAACGAAACCATCACCGGCTGTGTGTCGAGTGAGTGGCAAAATTCAATCATCCTGAAGCGTCGTTACGACGCGGATCGGGGTCTCCATTAGACCATCGTAGTCAGAAGCATGGGACCATAAACTAAAAAAAAAATCGCAACTCACCATCTAGGCCCTAGAAGTTTTATATATTTTGAAACTAGATGTCTATATTTTTTCCCTCACCAGTGCCCCGAGGAACTGACAGGCCGTAGCGACAGGCCGACTTCCGCAGAACCCTCACAAATACGTCGCAATCTCCGAGGGGCTAAGGTTCATAAAAATTCAGAGAGATTCCTTGCCCAACAGCAGACACCAACAATTGGGTAAAATGCTAGAAAAAAAAAAGATGTATATATTTTTTGAAATTTGATATTTCGAAACTCAATATCAATATCGTTTACAATACGTATGCGTATTAATATCGTACTTCGATATTTCATACCCAATATACACAAATGACAATAATCATGACAATACCCCTTCACTTTAAGTAGTTTGAGCGATATCGATGATGATGACGTTCGGTGTTTTAAGTCGTACTGACACCTGGCAGGTAGCGACATCGAATTTTCGCGACGTGCGAAGACGCGAAATAGTTTGTAGGTAACTAAAATAAAACTTAAGTAGGTTTTATGGCAATGCTGATTGAAAAATCTTGTTAATTCTGTTGTGAAATGTCATGAAATAATTTGGTTCCGCGAAATAATTTATTTTTAATACGTATTCCGTGAAATATAAAGGGAAATTGTTTGAAAAAGTTCATTTTTTGTGTTTAAATAGAACATATTTGTTTTTAAATTGATTTTTTCTTCTAATTCATACTTCTGTAAAGCTAATTCAATCTTTTTGGTCCTTTTTTATAATTTGATAGTCACAAAATAGCATATTTTAATAATGGTTAACTAATTTTAATTCAAGTTTAATTCACCTCATTAATGACGAAATAAAAAATTATTTAGCGAAATATAAGCATAAATAATGGGATCTAATTAACGATATTTTCATCTCACCCCTACTGATAGGCACAGTAATTTAATGACGATGAGCAATGATTATTTGATGAAGTAAGATGAACAGTCATCACAAATACCCCATGCCTTACTCGGGATTCAAATCCACAACTCCCGATCTAGTGCTCGGTATGCTAGCCAATAGACCAGACATGTAGGCTAAGCAATTTCGAGGATCAGAGATACTTCTTTAGCTGAGTATCTCTCTCTACATACAGTACCAGCATCGATTATGTCATATCCAAACGAAGCGTAGCGCGAAATTTCGTTTCGCTTAAGGAAATTTTCGTTCACTTACCAAGCTACGAAAAATTAAATTCGCTACGTCTTTCAGGCCGAATTTAATTTTTCGTAGCTTGGTAAGTGAACGAAAATTTGCGTTTTAAGCGAAACGAAATTTCGCGCTACGCTTCGTTTGGATATGAGAGAATCGATGCTGGTACTGTATATATAGTTTCACAATTGCTGACCATATTGTGTTCATGTGCATACAAAGTGACTCTTCTCGCATTAATATTGGACATACCGTCGGTTGTGGTAGTCCTATGAGGACGCCATAGCTTTGCTCCCCTTAGTTTTAAATTTTTTGCGCTTCAGTGCCTCTAAAAACATATTTTCTGATTAATTAAATCCGCTAGTTTAATTTTCTACCAAGGAAGTGGAGGTTACCGCATATTTAAGAAACACGTTTGTAGAAAACCATGCCGTTCCGTGTACCTCATAGCACATCAGCCTGGGAAAGCTGATGTAGCAACGCTGTATCGTAACCTTATAAACAAACAAAAGTTCNCTTATGAGAAAGCAAATAGGGCGTGGCGTGGCGTGGTGTCAACAAAGAGAACCTCAAGAACAATGCGACATACAGTACCAGCATCGATTCTGTCATATCCAAACGAAGAGTAGCGCTATTACGTCTTTCAGGCTTCGCCTGAAAGACGTAGCGAATTTAATTTTTCGTAGCTTGGTAAGTAAACGAAAATTTGCGTTTTAAGCGAAAC
>KZ869061.1:23660-34890 GCA_003456935.1 Machilis hrabei | reverse complement strand
AAGGGTTGCTGTAATGGAATATTAAGCTCATTTAGCTGCATTTCAATGTTTTACAACAACAAAAAGAGAGAGAAGGAAAAATCGTAAAAAAAACAACTAAAAATCGGAAAATCGTATTCAAGTTAAAAAATCTACGAATTACGTTTTTATCGTAAAAGTTGGCAGGTATGAAAAGGCTGTAGCGTTAAATTTAAAAAAAAATTGCCACCCTTTTGAATAAAAAAAATGATTCATTACCAAAAGTGAGCCTGCTAATGAAAATTTTTGTACGCAAACCTACCAGTAACGTTAGAAGTTTAGTCATACGTAAGTAATGAAGTATACCACTTTGTTTCTTTAGAAAGACCTTACACCCACAAAAATACGTTGATAGGTTGCACCATCACGCGTTAAGGCTCTCGTTTTTTATGATTGGACCAAAAATTGCATAGCCGTTAGACCTCAGCAGAAATACCTCATGTTTTTGTGATGTACACACAATAACTAAGTGTACTTTCGGGTACCTTCTGAAATCTAGCAAGCTGTTACAGTTACGGACATCTTGGGGCTGGCAGAGTTGAACGGTGTTGAACTCCGTTTAGCTCTATATAAAAATAATTACATAACGTTTGATGACTGCCAAAAAAAATGCGAAGTACAAGTCACCTTCTCATATTGGAATTATTTCCAACTATTCTCTCTTATAGGCCTAGACCGAATGTATATAGAATGATGAAATACACCAGTGTAAATAATGTCCTCATTTTCAGCGCTTAATAACTTCAGAACGATGAGCGATGGTAGAGGAGAAAGCGGCGCCATAGAGAGAGACTTAAAGAGAATGTCTGCAGCCAGTCTGAAGTGCAGGTCAGGCCATCAAAAGTCAAGGGTGATTCAGAGTGGTGAGTGAGCTCATGGGTTCTTCATAGAGTCACTTAACTCTTAACGTGTCAAACAGTTTCCGAACTCCTACGGATGTGGCGAGTGTAAAATAATATTGAATCGTACTATTATTACCCTGGACTAGTGAGGTACCCCGCTTAGTTTGAATTTATAATTCTTAGACAATGTCAAGTAGGCAGCTTGGGTCAGTACAGTTCTCTGTGGTTCCCAATCCCACAAAGTGCGATTTTTATTTGCTTAATTGCTACGAGTTTATGACTGTTCTATTCTGACATTTTTTGTCTAATCAAGATCTCATTCGCTTCAAAACAAGGCTTCCGTATGACTGACTTTTGTCGTTCACTCCATATTTAACCAGTGATGATTTCTTTTACATCAAACGCTTTTCAACGGACTCTTCTTTTAACGTACAGTACNAGCATCGATTCTGTCATATCCAAACGAAGCGTAGCGCGAAATTTCGTTTCGCTTAAAACGCAAATTTTCGTTCACTTACCAAGCTACGAAAAATTAAATTCGCTATTACGTCTTTCAGGCTTCGCCTGAAAGACGTAATAGCGAATTTAATTTTTCGTAGCTTGGTAAGTGAACGAAAATTTGCGTTTTAAGCGAAACGAAATTTCGCGCTACGCTTCGTTTGGATATGACAGAATCGATGCTGGTACTGTATCTTCCTAAATCGGAGTAATAGAAAGACGTAATAGCGAATTTAATTTTTCGTAGCTTGGTAAGTGAACGAAAATTTGCGTTTTAAGCGAAACGAAATTTCGCGCTACGCTTCGTTTGGATATGACAGAATCGATGCTGGTACTGTATCTTCCTGAAGCAGCCTGCTTCACAAGCAGACTCGTAGCATAACCAGTTATGTTGAAAGCTAGGAGTCTACCCTCAGTTTGAACCCGGGACCTTCCTATAAAGAGCACACTAACAATTAAGACAACTGGCGGTTTATATGTAACTGAAAACATTTTAACTGCATGTTCATTTTTATATTGAACTGTTTGTGTGTTCATTGCCCTCTTCATCAAACTTATAAAGTTTTATACATTTTTTTTCCTAGCATTATTCCCATGTTTGGGGTCTGCTGTCGGGCAAGGAATCGCTCTGAATTTGTGATCCTTAGCCCCTCGGAGATTGCGACGAGGTTGTGAGGGTTCTGTAGAGCTCGGCCTGTCAGTTCCTTGGGGCACTGGTGAGGGTGATGGCACCAGTTGGGATCGAACCCGGGTCTCCCGCTCCGGAAACTTATGCTCTTACAACTGAGTCACGGAGCCCCTTTTTATACATATTTTACTATAGGTCTATTTGAGGCTAAGACATCCCTACAACAAGTAATGTCACCTAATAAAGTGATTTACGTTGCATGGATCTATTTTGAGCTTTAGGTAAGGCGTGTGACCGATGTATAGATATCGAATTTCAATGCTTTCGAATTTAAAAAAATATCGATATCGAATTTCAATACTTTCTAATTTTAAAAATATCGATATGGCATTTCGAAAATTATCGCTATCGAGTTTCAAAAATATATTATTTCGAAAGAATCCATATCGACATGTCACCTATGTATCGTTATCGAGTTTTTATGCTTTCGAATTTCGAAAATTATAACTACCGAGTTTCGATATTCAAAATTTTCGAAACTCGATAGAGACATTTTCGATATAGATATTTTTCGAAATTAGAAAGGATCGAAATTTTCGAAAGTATATATCGAGCGATACTGAAAATATATTGAAGTCGTTATCTATTAACCGTACACCCCTAGCTTTATATCACAAAATTAATTGGACTGTGAGACATAAATGTAGGCTACAATACTGAAATTTCTAATGGCTAGGCAATCAAGAAGAACAGTAATTAGAAGAAATGAAACTGTAAATAAAAAACACGGTACCGTTGTAATACATAAAAAAGAAATCCGAAAAAAAAGTGAACTTATAGCCTACCACATTATACGTGTAACTGATTTAACTGCCTTTCACGAACAATTTTCCCTCTGAACATTATCCCCCGATCACGAAACTTGCTTAAAAACATTCCAAACTGAAAACCGGGAGGGNACACGCAAAGTTTTTGAGTGAGTGAGTAGCTCGACAAGAGGGAATACTTTTTGAGCATTAGCGGAAGTGAGATTATTTGGCTGCGTGCGTCTCCTGATAGCTATTTTTGACGCTTTCTTTTTGTTACCTTGAGTTTCGGAAGATTGCCAAATGAAACAATTTAAACTCTAAAACGCACATAAGAAAACTGGAAGATATAAAACTTTACTGAAAAGTGCGTATGTTCCACATAGTCATACAACCCTTAAAATGATAATCCCAAATTTTAACAATTTAGGTGAAAATTGATGTACAGTACCAGCATCGATTCTGTCATATCCAAACGAAGCGTAGCGCGAAATTTCGTTTCGCTTAAAACGCAAATTTTCGTTCACTTACCAAGCTACGAAAAATTAAATTCGCTACGTCTTTCAGGCGAAGCCTGAAAGACGTAATAGCGAATTTAATTTTTCGTAGCTTGGTAAGTGAACGAAAATTTGCGTTTTAAGCGAAACGAAATTTCGCGCTACGCTTCGTTTGGATATGACAGAATCGATGCTGGTACTGTAGTACGAGTATATTTTTGGTACAACCGCTTCGTTAAGTTTCAGAATTACTCATTTCCATAAATAACTAGGTAAAGTTAACTGAACATATAGTGATTTAATTAGAAACTTGGGGTTGTGTCTATCAATTTTCTGTCACAAGAGACACTACTTATGTGATTTAATTATAACTATTACGTGTTACAAAGTTTGTGCTAAGGTGCTTATAAAAGCGATTTCACGTCACTTCAACACAACTAATTAAATTACGATATTTTTCAACTAACTTGGAAACTAATATATTCAATTTCGGAGCTTAGTAATGGTGACTCCTATCCCTTGTGTGCTTTATTGTTAACTGTAGCAGCATACTCAGTTCTCATACTCACTGCACACTGCCACGCTTCCTTATTCTTGGGCTATGTAAAGAGTCCAAATAATAAAGAAATTATATGAACAATTTTGTTGTAAAGGTGCTATTTTAAATTAAGTTTAAAGAGAATTCGAAGATTGCTATTGCTATTGGATTATGGTCCCACTGTTATGTCATCTCAGGTCTAATGGAGACCCGATCCGCGTCCTAATGACGCTTCAGGATAACTGCATTATCAATTTTGCCACTCAGCCGACACATAGCCGGAGGTGGGATCTTTTACATCGAACACTTATCGATGGGAAACGCCTTTAACGTGCCTCCCGGAACACGCCTACGATCATACCTTAGTGTGGAGTGCTTCACAGGAAGAATCGTAGGTTAACCCTTTTTACCCAGGGCTAGGAGCCGGCCCCGGGGGTTGAACCCGGGACCTCCCGATCAGGAGGTGAGCACTCTAACCACTAGGCCAACCTGTCGGTAAATTCGAAGAAAATTGTATAATGGTTGGCAATAATTTACTGCTTCCAAACACATGGTTGGTCATATGTTTCGGTAGACCCAGAACGATCGCGGCATGCGCAGAAGTCATAATTTAAATTTCTTTAATAGAGCTTTTATAATCATCTTACCTAACCAAACTAACCTAAAAATCAAGTAGATCTACTTGCACTTACAGATTCTTTTTTATGTACAAATTCATCCATTACAACTAAATTAATTTTCACGGAGGCTCTGGATCTAATGAATCGTGTTGGCCATCATCAGATACAGTAGATGAAACTACAGTACCAGCTTAGATTTTGTCATATCCAAACGAAGCGAAGCACGCGAAATTTCGTTTCGCTTAAAACGCAAATTTTCGTTCACTTACCAAGCTACGAAAAATTACATTCGCTAATACGTCTTTCAGGCTTCGCCTGAAAGACGTAGCGAATGTAATTTTTCATAGCTTGGTAAGTGAACGAAAATTTGCGTTTTAAGCGAAACGAAATTTCGCGCTACGCTTCGTTTGGATATGACAAAATCGATGCTGTTATACTGTAAATCAAACGAAATTTTTACAAAGCGAAAATTGAAACTTGTTTACACTGGGCACTACTAAGACCGCAAACATTTAAAAGATACAGAACAAAATAACATTATATCATGAACGCAAAATGGCACGTCTCCTTTAAAATACCACTTTTTAGATCAGGATGCACGACATCTCAGTACTGTAATTGAGACACTAGGTCCGAAACCTTTAATAACGTTCACCGAAGTTTTCCATTTATTCCGAATAGTACTGAGAAAGAGCAAGATGGAATGTATGAAATAACAGTACGTAACTAGTCAACAGTTTGACCTCCAGACCAAAACAAATTCAAACGTAGATCTAATATTACAAAATTAACTCTACATAATCAAATTTTGATTGGAGGGGATGACTGACAGCCTTTGAAAGAGGGGTTTAATGAAAACAGCCCAGGGATCTGAAGGGGGAAGGAATGCCCCCAAGGACAAGGGAGTCTGACAACATTAAATCCCGATATTTTTCATTAATTATTTCTAAAATGAAGCGATTTTAGTAAATAATCTTACATACAAATGTTTAGAGGAATTAGTACCTACATATGTGGAGAGATTTTTTTAAATATAAATTATTATTTACGTGTATCAAGTTTAGAAGATATGTTTAAAAAAATCAACACATTCATTGATCAATTTTAATTATGTTAAAAAATGAGCATTTCTATAAGAAGACCTTTTTTATTAATGTTTAATTAAATAAAACATAATTTTTTGGGGGGGAGGGCAGCAATTAAATTAACAGTCTAAGACTAACTTGGTGTTTAATTTTTGACCTTCATTGAAATTCAACATAATATGTCAATGATACATACTAAGAATAACATTTTCTTTATGTTTTAATTAAAATTCTGTGTTTCAAATCGCATTGAAAAAGATTTAAATATACAAACCGAAACATAATGTCAAATATATTTTTGACTCACACATTTTTAAAGCACATCTGAAAACTGATAATATTTAGTGTTTTTTTCGGGGAACGGGAGGGCTGTGATGGAATTCAATTCCCCTAAACCACAATATTACATCTGCACCTGACTCAATAAACCCAATTAACACGCTCGATCGGAGTTTTTTTTTAACATTGATCAAATAACCAACGATTTACTGTTGGCTCCCGTTAGAAGTAATCAAACGTTGGTCTATTTTGTTAACATCGAATGAACATTACAATTTTGTGTATGTACTATTACTTTTATTAATTATTTCTTTTCTGTTTGTATGCTGTCTATTTTTTACATAGAATAAGTTTAATGTATTACATAAATTACAGTATTGTAGCCTGTATATTATATTACTGAAACCTTGACATGTTAGTAAAACGAATAATTGCAACAGAAAAAAGCAAAATCTTTTTGCTATCCCCAGTCTCCCAAAATGTTGAAGGCACCAATCACTTATTTATAAAACTGCAGTTTAAGTCTGAATAAAAATTAAATAAGAACCGAGCGATGATATTCAGCATATGTCTGATATTTCAAGCATTATTCTCAGTTATTATTTTAAACATTATTATGGAAAAAAAGAAAAAGAAAAATAACTTAAAACCAGCAGAAAACCACAATGAAGTCATACTCCAGTAATATTTAACGGAATTACGAGGTATAGTTAGTGACATGGCAATGTAGTCTCAACTGGATTGAAACACCGGACTGCAGGGACCTCCTCCCAGTCCACGCTGGTAACGGCGCATTAACCATTTAGCCATGTGGTCAATTTGGGGCGTGACTAGGTTCCAGAAGTCCTAGGTTTGGTTCCATTTAAGGACACAATTTTATCGGTAACATTTTAAACATTTTTTGTTTAAACCTATTTTTTAGTTAGAGAATTGTTTTTAGCATACTAAAAATAATATTTATTAACTGGTTGTCAGTGCAGTATGAACTAATAATCCTCAAATCAGTTAATATTTAGGATGCTTAAAAATATGACGTCATAATGTACGCAAACAATTTAATTTTGTTTTACCAATATGTGAAACGGTTGGGTAGTTCTGACCAATAAGGTATATAAATATCACCTGACATTCACGTTACAATCGAAAAAATTATTCCCGACGTTACCACCAAAACGTGTATTGATCAACATACTAGGCTTGATTTAAAGAAGTTTGAGCGATTTCGGAATGAGTGAGAAGTTTTTAAGGAAATTTATTAAAATTTTTAATTATTTTTAGATTTGAAAAACATTTCTACAAGTCATTAATTACTAAATAAAATACTGTTTGACCACTTATGGAAATGCGCTTCGGTAACAAAGAGTCACTTTGTGTTTAGTTCAATGTTGCTTCCTTAGCAATGTGGAACCACTCGGCAGTGATTCACTTCCGAACCCATGTTCATATACGTGTTTTTCAACCTTCTCACAAGAGATATTACCACCTGAAATTTTGCCGCACCTTTCGGCATCACCATGTACATAACTTTTTAGGGTCTGATAGAGTACTTTTGGACAATATTTTAGGTGACAGACCGACAGGTTGGCCTAGTGGTTAGAGTGCTCGCTTCCTGATAGGGAGGTCCCGGGTTCAAATCCCGGGACCGGCTCCTAGCCCTGGGTATAAAAGGGTTATCCTAAGAGCCTGCCTGTGAAGCACTCCACACTAAGGTATGATCGTAGGCGTGTTCCGGTAGGCGTGTTCCGGGAGGCACGTTAAAGGCGTTTCCCATCGATAAGTGTTCGATGTAAAAGATCCCACCTCCGGCTATGTGTCGGNTGAGTNGCAAAATTCAAAATTCAGTTATCCTGAAGCGTCATTACGACGCGGATGGGGTCTCCATTAGACCTGAGATGTCATAACAGTGTGACCATAATCCAATAGCAAGCAAGCAAGTCAGGTGACAGGTCACATTCAAAAGAAAGAAAAAATTGCGTTGGCTCAGGTTTAAAAAACAATCAGTCATCACAACTACGCGACACACACACAAAAAAAAAAACCCAAATCGCCGTCGTTAAATAAAATAAAAAAATACTCCAAATTTTATTTGAAGACACATCTGGTAGTGCGTTGTCAGAGATATGTTCTAGAAAAGATCTGTAAACATTTTATCAAGCTAAGTGAGCCATGAAAAGTTTACAAGAAACGTTAAGGTGATAAGAAAACATTCCTCAACAATACTTATAACCTTTCCTCTGAGGAAAGAACACAAGCAAAGACATTTATCCCGCAAAACACAACTGACAGCCGAAAAGTTACGATTTCCTCGTCAATAGTAATCGAAAAAACGTTGTTTAAATATTTTGTTTATTATCTGAACGAGTCGAAAATAGCCCAGAGACAGAGCTTTAAAAGGATCGACGGCATCCCGCTGCGAATTCGACAAAGACTTTCCAGGTGCACTTGTTATTTTTTGTCAGTGTCACATTCACCCATCAGCAGAACGACCGTTCTTGCTCAGGAATTTTCTTCTACGTCTTCCTTGTAAAAGAGAACTCAAAATACCACCATACTTATTTACCCCTCCTGCAAAGATTACCTTACCCCATGCAAGTCCCTCTCAACTGTTGGACATTTTCCAAGAAGACGCTTCTGGAACCGCTCTGCTGTATTGGAATTTATATACACCAACTGCAGCGTCTGGGGGCGTGGTGTACAGAAATGGCACTGTCAAAGCTTCACACACAGAAAGAACTGTGATATTTCTTCCTTGTATGGTTCTCAGTCAAGCCAAATCAAGACACTGTCAGCTAATATAGCAATGTTTATTCTCGCACAGTTGCAGAAGACACACGGAAATATTGTCCCCCAACAGAGACAAATGTAGTTAGCTGTTAAGATGGGATCTGTAGTCCTACTTGTGTTGTACAACCACTCGTGTACGATCATCTTTCCTTTCGTACGATATTTACATGGCGTACAAACTGAATCACGATATTACTGTGGTAGGTAGCCAATTACCATGCATGCAGTAATAACATAGTGCACACCAGAAAGTAAAATCCATCGTACCCACCATCTTTCCTTTACTTTGTAATTCTATTTAACGCCATGGGGGAGCATGAAACTTTCCGGAACCTAAAACTTATGCAAATTTGTAATGATAATGCAGACACACTGTAAAAAAATATATAGGTTATAAGCATCAATTAACGGAGCTCAATCAACGTAATTTGTTCTACAGGTGGTATCCGTATTTCTACTTGTTTTGTGTATCTTGTATTGTCGTGAACCATTCCTGTACGACTATTATCGTCTTTTCCAGCGTAGGCTTCGTTACTTACACATCGAAAACGCTATTTGTGTGTAGCTCATCTGATTCCTCTGTATAGATTTAGGCAACAAATTTGCCCCAAATACGGTTTGACTAACTCTCTCTACGTATCGTTTGGTTTGCTGTTCATTGTTTTCATCCAAACCTATATTCCAAACAGTAGCCATGCCGTAGTAATTCATTCAAATTTCTTCATCATCGGGCAGCAGACCAGCCGTTTCATCCACATATCTTAAAAATAGCCAGAGCCTACTGTGAACGTGTATGATAACATCAACCCAACCAATCACTGTGTACATTCCAGTAAATTGTATTGTTGATATGGAAGGGGTGGGGCAAAAGTGGTTTGATAGCCTATATGAATTATGCCACACCTGTTTCAACATTTGGCAGAGGTTGAATGTTTCATTGCTGTAAATTTATGGTTCCACTGATTCGATAGCTTACTGTAGGTCTACTGGTTTTCCAATCCTCTTTTAATGACAATCCCTGAGTATGCCAACGATCACACCTTGACGATGTCTGCTTAACAGTAAAAGTTGAACAATGGGTGAGGAGTTATCCCGGGATATTAACTGGAGATCTCCCGATCAGGAAGTTACCATTAAGCCAATCTGTCGGCAAGGTTGAATGGGAAAATTAATTATCTGGAATTGAGAATATCATTATAAAATAATCATTTGCATTAACTGTAGTTTTAAAGCTATCAGCAAATTACCCCACAAACTCTTCGTCAGATTTATTTATAAAATTACGTTAAGGGTGTTGTGGCTACGGCCAGGGCAAAAATCACGCTCCCGGAGAACAAACAGCTTAATTTCTGGATTACCTTGAGCAAATCTGGGAAAGTAATCCACGAGAGACATAGAGCAATTCCTTGCGTTTATTTTGGTGTAAAGTTTTCTAAAACTAATTAAAATCTAATATGTGTAATTAGGCCAATACGACTATTTTAGCCAAAATTGCCGAACTCACTTAATTACACATCATATATTTTAATTAGTCTTAGAAAACTTTACACCAAAATAAACGCCAGGCTTTGCTCTATGCCTCTCGTGGATTACTTTTCCAGATTTGTTCAAGGTAAGCCAGAAATTAAGGTGTTTGTTCTCCGGGAGCGTGATTTTTGCCCTGGCCGTAGCCAACACCCTTAAGGTAAAAACTGATTCACAAAACTTAAATTGAAAGTGTATTTCCTTTTTCATGTTTAATGTATTGGTTTCTGGCAAAAAGTTGTTCTGAATAGGTTGAACAAAATACAATTATTACAACATCTTTACGATGATTTCCTATATGACACTTACCTATAATAATTATGTAAGCTTTTTAGCACAATTAGTGAAAATAATTTATTAGTTTCTAACATTGTTTTAGTACGTTATACTTAAAAAAAACAAGAGAGAAATTGTAAAAGTTTTATACACTACTCCACCGTTAGGCCACTTCCCACTTCCATTCGCAAAATGCTCGCCAGGCATTCGTCTGTTAAGTATCTCACTAATGAACTAATTGCTGAAGGTGCAATTAGCAATGCAATTTATGAGTACGTAATCTCTGTAGCTTTCGTGTGGTTAACATGAATATATGGCTAGAAGTTATCCAACAAATAAATGTAGCGAGAAAACTTCAGAACAAGTGTTCATTTTAAATTAATTTAATAGTCTACTAGTTCTTTAAGTTTCGCTAAATACAATAATATAGTCTAAATACGTGAAAAAGAATAGCACTACGTATTTATCACATGTCCGTTTGCATATCCGTTAGTGTAGTTTATAAACCCAGCCTAAGAAGCAAATAGGACTTTCATTTTATATCACTTTTATTACTATACGTTAAATGTATAATTTACATGACATTTTCTTTCCAATATTGTACTTCCATACATATTTTGAATGACGACATATCCTTTAAGCAATTCTTCCTGCATTATTTCATATCTAGATTCCATAAAAGAGGTAATGAGTTTTCAAAGTTGTAAATATATGGTATTTGAAACGTCACACAATATTCTATACAGTACCAGCATCGATTCTGTCATATCCAAACGAAGCGTAGCGCGCAATTTCGTTTTGCTTAAAACGCAAATTTTCGTTCACTTACCAAGCT
>KZ869060.1:55437-66580 GCA_003456935.1 Machilis hrabei | reverse complement strand
ACACCCATGCCCTAGCCAGGAATCGAACCTGGGACCTCCGGCGTGCAATGCCACGGGACTAACCACTAGGCTACCGGGGCCGACAGCCTAATATGCTTAGGCACATCATGGTAATTCGCTGAGCCTCCGATCTAATATGAAATGGAATTTCATGTAAATTTCGATCCAACAATTTATCACAAGTCTCTGAAGTTCAAACATTTAACATGTGAAAAACGCACCCATGGCATTTTTATTGCATATTTTGGTATTCCATCTGGTGCATTAACGTCATCGAATTTTGGCAAGGGCTGTTTGATTTGATAGGTTTGGTTCGATATGCCACTTATCACTAGGTTAATTTAACGTGCTCACGGAACTCAGCACATTGTGTAAGACACCCAACTGACATTTCTGGCCATTTTCAGTTGTGTATTTCAACAACCTAAAATATTTATTATAAGTTATAGCATCAAATACACCTTAATCAAAACTTTTAAACATCCAATACATAATACCTTATGAACGATTCATGTATTAAATACTATGCAGTGATATTCTGTTCATTGTGTCGTGCTTTTGTGTCACATACACATCAGCATTGTGTTTGGATTGTAATTTAAGTTAGTTTTCTCGATTGTTTGAGAATAGTCTATAATTTGATGCAGTGCTATTTCACACCACATATATTTAGTATTTAAGAAAGCTTTAGAATAATGACCAAGATTCAATATGCTATAGTAGCTTTGCATACACTTGTAACAAGAAGTGGCCGATATTTGTTACAGTATCCTGTACGTCATATAAGCTGTTGTTAAATATAGAATTACATATAATACCTTCACCGTGAGATAACGAGTTTATAGCCGATTTCTGAAGTAATAAAAGAACTCTGTTAACATGGCATGAACATCTCGACCTCGTTGTCTGTAGAAGAAGGTGCATGTCAAGCACTAGTTTCTTCGATCAGAAAAACCGCTCGACCCAGACATTCTCTGAATAGGCCTTCGGGGAATCGGGCCTTCGTCTTTCGGCTTTATCCTGATTTTACCTGTCCTATAAAACCCATTTTCTTGGATGCACTTTTCTTAGACTTGATTCCTTTAAAAATNGAAGCAATTTCTATTTTGCCAATATCATCCAATATAGTTTATGCCGTTTCTGTTATGTTGAATTTGTTGAGCGTTACCTTTTCAAGTGACTGGAAAAACTGAATGCATTTGACATGGTCTACACGAAAGAACTGTAAGTAACCTTTTTTGATCAGCAATAATGCCGACACAGCATGTACAGATTCGTTAAGACAAAAGATTAAACAAGATTGCCTACAAGTATTAATGAAACTGATGCATCCCTCAGAAACAAGTATTCCAACATTCTGTTTAATAAAAAATGTTTAGTTCTGTAGTGACTTCAGTGACATCTTTTCATGTATCTAATAAGAAACATGGTAACGTGAATTGAAGTATTGGCCTCTATTTTGGTAACTGTATCTACATTTTCTACTGTGCTTTTTAAGTAGCCAAAGATTTATATAGTTTTCAGTTTTAATATTACCATTACGTACGTGAATTAAAGCTGTTAAACAAGAGTAACACAATACATACGACTAAGTAGAAATAACAGATATTTTACTTAGGAAATCCAATGCAAAATGGTCATTTGTAAGAGATTTGTATTCAGAGTAAAACGACAAATTATTTAACATATAGGTGAAGTCAGTAAATACATTAGTACAGAACGTTTGTATAAATTCAGAATACTATGTGTACAAATTTGTATTATTATTTAACATGATCCATGCCCACAGTAAATATGTAGGTAATAACTGCATGAAAGGAAATAATGTAGATTGTATTAAACGTGTTCCCTTGGCGAATGTGTTACCAATGGCTTATCTATAACTTTCTTTGTTTACTTCCCACTATTATTTTAATGGAACCAGTTTATCACCAGTATTACTATTGTTTTATAAAACGTGTATCAGAAACAAACCGTTCTCTAAAACACCTTTTACATATACTTACTTTCATTCTTCAGGTGTGATTTTGAACAACAGCTAGTTTTTAATTGTTTCACAGAAAATAGCTATTTTGAAAACAAATATACAAAATGCGGTAAGAAATCTTATTAGGGTGTGTTTCCCAGCTACGCATCGATGATATAGTCTTACCAGGAACAAAACGCCGTTACACGCACATTCGGGGAGGAGTGACGGAAGCAGTCCATTCAGCAGTTGTTGTTACTTTTTTTTGCGAAGGCGAAGGTTGTGCGTACGACTGCAATTACTGAAGCGTGACCAAACCATCTGCTTTTCTGGAGTCCTTTGANCTTCCCTGGCCAAGTTCATTTCTCAGGTCAAGTGTTTGTCCCGCCTTCAACAGCGTTTTGTCCGTTGTCAATGTATAGTAATAATGATATATGTTGCTTTACGTCGTACCGACGTTAGATAGTTTATTTCACGATGACGAACAATGTTTACCTTGGTTAATTTAGATGAATGGACTATCACAAACACTGCTGTGCAGTACATTCGCAACACCTAACCTTGTGTGGGATCAAATCAACGACTTTGATGTTAGAGTTAGTTGAACAGCGCTGTGCATCGAGGTCAAATCTCTGTTCGTATCATGTTGAAATGATTACACTGAATGTGTATTTAAACCTATTAGTAAAACGTTGTGCTGAATGAATTACTAACACAGAAATGATAAACCAATTATAAGCCTATTAATTACATGGTACTGACAATCTTAAACAGTATAATTCTCATTTAAAATATTTCAAAGGTATGTTTTATTAGCTAAAACCCTTCCATGTTTTAGTTTTAAATATATATTTTGCGGAAGTTAAACACCTGAATATATCCAACACAATTAATACATATTTGTGAAAGTCCATTTGTGCGCTTTACATTATAACGCCCGCATCTCCCTTTGTTATTGATTGTACACAGAGGATGCCACACTGCTCCCGGCTACGATGACGAAGCATGTGGTAATAAGTTAATTAGGTGGAGATTTAATCTGGGTAATGGATGGTTCCATTCATAATGTGGGGATCTGGTCCGTTTGCTTGGATGCGCAGCTGCCAGGTGCCACGAGAGATCTTCGGTAAAGAACTACCACAGCCCCAGCGTCGTCCAGTTAGACCTGGATCGGCCCGCCCTGTCCCGGCATGGCCTACCTGACTCTCCTCCGCTGCATTCGTCAGCAGGCTATCTCTTCGCGACCCGTCCGGTGTGATGACCCGCTGGAACCATGCCAACCGTTTCTGCTCAGACGCGAGCTACTTTCTCGGGTAAGAAGGTTCGATATAGAAGACGACTATAATAAACGAGAAATAAATCACGAAAATCCTCTTGATGCTCCTTTCTAAAATATGGCACGGAATCAAGTTTTGAGAAACGACGTCGCGCTGTGTTGTAGCCTCGCTTGGCAGTGGGGACCAACTTTTCAAAATAAACTTCCTCTAAACATCTTCACAAAGCACGATTGCAAATGCAGTACTTTAGCGCATCCTTTAAAATCAAACGCACGAGAAACTAAACAAAACAGTTGACAAGTGAAGCTTTTTTTCTTTTTATTATTGTAGTTCTGAATGTCATGCTTTTTCAGGCTTTAAAAGTGGCAAAAATTCGTTAATGCCTTTGTTGGTTTTTGACATACAAGAAAGTAGGAATAAAATAGTATAATATGAACGTACCGTAGAGAGAGGTACCAATTTTCGGGCCGAAAGCTATTCAAATGAGGTTAAGTGCGTTCATTTAGTGACTGCTGTCAGTCAGTTATACTAACATATATATGGTGCTCTATGATGCTGTCAAACTTTGTTTTAATCAGAGTTTGACCATGAACATTGTATAAACTTCATATAAAGGCTAAGAGCGCTTTCAAATAGCAGTTTCTGCTGACGTATCTAAACTTGAGTAAAAGTAAAATAAAAGTAAAGGCACGTTTAAAATCTTGACGCATTAGTTACCATACTAATTCAATACTTGTTATAGTTGAAAATGTAAGCATACTTTGTATGAATCTTAATAATAAATTATTCGATGTTACNTACACATTGAGAAATCAATCGGTTTCATTAAAAACATCATACATTTTTAACAGAACTTATATCAGAGTTCAAACTGAGTGTGGATAATCACAGACAAGAAATTAAGTAATAACGTTATGTTATACATTTCAATTCAGTGTTTGTCGTATATTATTCGGAAGGTTAATTCAACATTATTCTGTGGTTAAGTAAATCAAAAGTCGATGTACATACCAACCATGCCCCTCAGTTACTTGTATCATATCTGTCATAGCTTTGAATACCTAGGTGATCATGTCATTTAGCAGCAAATTTTAAATTAATATTTCTAGGTTTTCACAAAACGTTGTGCTCTAAACACGTAATATGTCGTGAACTAGTGTTTTGTTGGATTATTATTTATTGTTTAGAGTTAAAAATGATAATTAAAACAGATTGTCCTGCAGCACCATGGAATACCATGTTTGTTGAAGTGATAGTAATATCTTCTGTTCAGTGCAGTGTATTTCTGCACGTTAATTTCAGCTTGGTTGTCGAATAATCTGTTTATCCTACATCCTCAGATCCACAAAGAAGGATTAACGTCTGAGCATATTAAATTTCTTGTGGGATACCAACTCATAAATTTTTCGTGTGCAATGATTTTAGCAGGTTTCTCAAAGTATTATATGTCCAGTATTTACTCCATACATCCGACACCCAAAGTTAATTAGAAGGTATATTCAAACTGTGATTTTTCGTTACTAGTGTGAAAACGTAATGTCACTGTGTCCATTGGCTGTACTGAGATATAATAGTTACATGTGAGGTATCAACATACTATCATATTGATTACCTCTGTTGCAATGCCAAATTTATTTAAGCAATTGATCAATCAAAAGCATTTTGTATGGCAATTAAATAAAGTAAATATGTCAACTGATCGGTACCTATTTTCTTAACGATTTTGCTGTGGCTACAATTTATATGCAACCGAAATATTAAGAAAGTATAATTGAAGGGGTCAGTCAGAGATAGTCATAAGCCCTGCTTTTACTTTGAAAATTTTATGTATTCCATAGTTAAGAATATCTACATTTAATTTCCAATACTAATATAGTATATTAATTGTCTTGTAATGAAACAGTTTACATTAAAAAATAATCTACACTTATTGAGTACTATTTTACCTTATATGAATCAGCACATCAGTCGGAGTGTGGCTTGTGACTATCTCTAATGGAACCCTTCAATTATGCATATTTTTCCTATTCATTTCACCATCATTTGGCAATGAGGTGGACCATTTCCATCTGAAAAACGCTAGTATTAAAATTTGTCATCATAAAAATAGAAGATAAATAACAATAAAATATTGAGCTCTTACTAATCTTTAATATTGTTGAAGCTAATAAAGTTCTTAGTGAGACCGAAATTGAAATCAGTTTTCCGAGAATGAAAAATCCTTGGAAGACATAACAACTACGTAGATCTAATCAGAGGCGGCTCGTGATGACGTATCAAGGTGTTCACAACAGTTTGCCAAGTGTCTTACACTTGTAAAGCACGCGTACATCATGAGTTCATGTTTGATATGTTCAGAACTTGACTTGTAAGGTTTGTGAAGAATGAACGTGAAAGCACGAAGTCTTGTGACCTCTCTAAGTGTATGAAACTTGGCAAACTGTTGTGAACACCTTGATACGTCATCACGAGCCGCCTCTGGATCTAATAACATCTCATGTAACTGATCTTCACATTTATCTCCAATAAATTACTAGTAAGCACCTATCCTTACCTGAAGGCAATACACGTGAGTAATACTAAAATATAAAACAAATAAATTTCACACTGAAATTGTGAACTTCATCAGTAGGGTCATATGTGTCTTCAACTGGTCTAAAATATTCCATGGCAAAGCAGAAAATCTAAGCCTTTTGTATCAGTCGGCCTATTCAGTCACTGTTTCATAACATCGTAGAAATTAGATACATTAAATTATGGTGAGCAACATTAACCATTTACTTTCGATTACTGATTAGATCTTCCCAAAGAAGTTTGAATATGATGTTTTAATTTGGAAAATTGTACACAGGGTGTTCGGGAATTCCCCTTACAAAATTATATGGTATGTTCCTTGATTGAAATGGAGTGGAAAAGTTATTCTCCAAAAATTCCGCAGACCAATAGTTTTCGATGTATTAAAGGTTTAATCTGACCAATCACGGAGCGCGTAGCAGTCGAAGCGCCCGCTTCACGCATGGTACCACCAGTACCACTACGTGAAGCGGNCGCCTCAACNGCTACGCGCTCCGTGATTGGTCAGATTGAACCTTTAATAAATCGAAAACTATTGGTCTGCGGACTTTTTGGAAAATAACTTTTCCACTCCATTTCAATCAAGGAACATACCATATCATTTTGTAAGGGGAATTTCCGAACACCCTGTATTTAATAGAAAAGAGCACAGAAACTTATAAACAGTTAAACACTTTCGTTACTTATTGGAGCGTTTTCCCATCAACTATATATAATATTTAGGGTGTAATAATTGAATTTTGTTTCAAGTTTTTCAAACTGTAAATTTAGTACTGTAAATACGAGTAAAAATTACATTGTTTCAATCATTAAAGGTCTTGACTCTGTAGAATCGAATTTTATAATTTTCACATCAGATTTAAAATCAGAGACCATTAGGTCGTAAAAATAAATTTCCATGGCAGTAAGATGAAAACTATTTCAAGCATATGCTACGTTTTTGCCACTATTTCTGCAGAAATTTGTTAATTAGTTACTCCGAAAACCCCTTGCACATACCGTAATCCAGCTGTTATCGGTGGTCTAATGTATTTGCTCTATTTCATTCCAATGAAATATAGCAAACTGTCCCTAACTTCGTGAGTTTATAATTAAATGCTTATCCTGTAATGATAGATAAAAATTAATTTAGCGAAGTAATCTGCCAAGTTTCATGCTTGGGAGTAGAACATCGAACATTTTGGGTTTCAGAAAATCACAGCAACACTAAAATATTACTAGAAATTAAACTCTAGCATGAATCTAGCATATAAGGTGCTGGGATGATGCTGATAGTATTTTAAACTTGAGCTTTTCTTAAAAGTTCCGTTTTTCTTAAAAAAAATACCTAAACGTTTACCGCGGCCACGGTAGTTAATTCAATCGACACCTTAATAAACAGAAACGTATTTCAACAATATACAGGGTGTTAAAAAACTTTGTACCGAAAATTGGAGAGTAGGTTCTTTGGATCCAATATTGTAATTAATTTTTTATTTGTAGATGTCTCGGACCAATGGTTTAGCCATAATTAAGCGTTTAAATTGGCCAACCACGAGACGAGTTGACAAGAGACCACGCCCACCCATCAGAATTGCCAACTATGTAATTGCAGGTGTTTATGGAATTTCAACATACATTAAGACAAAAGGCATTATTTAAAAATACTAGACTGAGACGTCTACAAATAAAAAAATGAATGACAATATTGGGTCCAAAGAACCGACTCTCCAATTTTCGGTACAAAGTTTTTGAACACCCTGTATACACAAATCATAGAGTGTGACCTTAAATAAAACTGTTTCTTCACATGGTAAGATCGACACAATTGGATTATACAGAAATCAACACAACAAGAACATAATACATAAACAAGAGTGACACAAACGAACTGCTATTTTGCTATTAGTCATTTGTTACGCCAAGTTGACTCAATTAGGAGCGAATCGTCTCTTAAAGTGCAAACCAATCTATGTTGTAACTGAATTCCAATCGATTTTATGACTTCTTTGTACCAGCTTTAAAACAACTTTATAAAAACACATGCAAACATGGAAGGATAAATATGCACATAGATACTGTAGTAAAAAAGGATCAGGTTGATTCAAAATTCCTTAACCGTATTTGAGGAACATATTTTTCAAACTACTTGTAGGTAACAAAAAAGATCGTTAAACTGCCATTCAATGCTTCATTTTCGAGTTAATTCTTCTTATAGGTAATACAACGATGCTACGTCACTCAAAATTAAAAGTGAACTAGAAGATCTATTTTCAAGCCTTGGTATGAAATAAGCCCAATGACATTTGAATTACTAAGCGTACAATTAAAATTAAGTATACTTTAATCTGATANTAACAATCAAAGCTGCTTCACAGGCAACAAGACACGGATTTGATGTACAGTAGCATGCCAATGCTTCCTTCGTATAGCATGCTAGGTTTCTGTATTCAATGGTAATGTGACTAGTTTTTTGTTTTGTTTTTTTAGTGTTATCGCACCAGGAACCGCCTTGTTGGCATTACTTCTGATGCAGTAGCTACTAGTGATTATGAACACTTTTTGTTCCGACAGTGAGTGCACACACTTAGGACAACACAAGTGCACACTTAGGACAGCACAAACATCCATGTCTTACGCGAGATTCGAACCCACAACCTTTGGGACAGGAGTCAGGCACTCTACCTACTCTCCCAAGCAGGTCGACAATGTGACCAGTTTAGCAGTTTAAAATGTAACTGTTAAGTTTTGTCTGTCTGAATCGCTCTTCCTTGTTCATTTGATTCAAATAATAGGCCTATGAATACTGGAAAGTAATATAGTTAGTCCCCCCAAACAAAGTTGCACAGCCAGTGTCTCAATAGATATAGCTCACAAAATATGAAGAAATTAAAATTTAGGATATAGAAATTAATGTATGGTACATGTCAATACGCGGAAGCTAATTCATTTCACATTCAGAGTATCCGCACGGTTTATTGGTGTAAGATAGCTTGGAATTGTTATCGGAATCATTTGGACATCATACTCATAGCAGGCAACAATGTTTAATTAATTGTGTCTTTAAATAAGTTTTTGGAAGTCATGTGTACATGTTTCAACTTAGTTGTTTACTTTATTGAGATTTATAGTTTTTTTTCGGGTCTACATTGTCACTGACTATTTTTCATTATAGCCACATAATTAATTGTTGTTTTAATATTTTAGTTAGCAAACCGTTTTGGTAAAACATTGCCACGTCCAATAAATAAGTGAATAAGTACTGAATTAAAAAAGACATGCATGTAAATTATAAAAGTTGTCTGTCATCATGGAAACGAAACAGTTTCTATCAGTTATGTTGTTATCGGGAAAGCAATGTCTTTTTTTCTTTCAATTTTTTAGTGGAAATGTATTTTCAGCCTATACAAAAGTAGTAGAGCTGATTTGCAATTAGTTATAAAAAGTTACATTTCTTTGAACCATTAACGACAAAAAGGACTTAAGTGTATGGGTAAACCGACTGTGTGCTCAAGCTTGTTACAGCCCAGTCTCCCCAAAACTAACTTTAAATAATCTTGAAACACACAAACAGCAGCTTTTCGGTCGCATTTCAAAAGGATTTGTGTGAGTTAACTGAATCACTGGCGTTAACGGCATTACTCAACCGCTTATAAAAATGCAACTTTTTAGAAGCCCTGATGAATTCTACAAAGTGGGAAAAGGCGAAAAAAGAGACTTCTATACAAAAATAAAGATGCCTTCATATCTAACTGACAAAATATATTCGGTGCATCATGCGCTTCCTTTATACTACGCAACTTTTGGCAAAAGCCTGTTTTTTTATTAAACGCTAAATAACTTACTTATTAGACCAGTTAGTTTCATAGGGACATTCTTTTGACGAACGTATTTTTTTACTTTTTACATTCTGAAATCACGCTAACTCAGATATGTCACACTGGTGTGATCTTTTTATGCAAATAAGTATCATGAACGTCAAGGACCAGGATTAGAATCAGAATGAAACTAAAAGTTAAACACAAATACAGTGAAATGTATTCAAGTCCCTGGAATATGCAATGGAACATTCAAAGGCTATTGAACGAAAATAAAAGCAAATGGTCAGAATAATGCATGAAATGATCTGGAAATCGAAATGCTTGTATTGCTATTAGGTATGCAAAGGGGCGCTTTAGAATAACGAAATAGGACATAATGGTATTTTAAAATGGCTCTGTGTTGTAACGTACACGAAAGGTTCAAACAACTTATTTAACCAAATAAACTTAATGGAATTCCATTTATCTAAAAACACTACAACATTTTGTTTTCTACATTAACCATAAATGATCATCGGAAATGGAATGGTACAGGCTATACGAATATTCAGTTAGTTTTTTAAATATCGTTTATAAAATTAAATTAAACAGAATGTAAACACAAATGTAGAAGCTAAACTTCGTGATAACAAAAATCGTGAAGGAGTCAGAGACACGAAGCTAGTTGAAAATATATAATGAACATATGGTTTAGGAGGCACCATTTTAGAGTAATTAATTCTTTTTTGGTAGCTAATCAGAGTCGAGAACACGATAGTGTGTAGGTAATGGGGCCGATCCAGCCAAGCGGTGTTGCCACGCGTCACTCCGGCGCGCAGTTTCTTGGCCGGAGCAAGGGCCAAACAGCAAAGCTTGGCAGCGTTTGGCTGGCCCGTCCTCATTACGTATACAATATCGTGCTCTTGACTCTGATTAGCTATAAAAAAAGGGTGCCTCCTAGACCATATGTTCATTAGACATTTTCAACTAGCTTCGTGTCTCCGACCCCATCACGATTTTTTTTCAAGAAGTTTACTTTCACTCTGTGTATATTACTTTAAAACCTTATGGTTTGTCCATTGTAACTAGTACAGGGAAAAATTGAAAAAGAACATGAAATTTAATTAAGGCAATTACTCTGAGTTAATTTATGAAATATCACATATAACTATAAGTAATACAAGGAATTATTAGACAGGATTTATCCGAACACTCTCGATAAACTTCCAGAATTGATTCAGAACGATAACAATTTCTTGCAGTAGAAATTTTTGGCACTTCCAAAATGTTAGGTAATGCTGACTGCTCAGCATCAAAGGAGCGTTTTATTTGCATTAACTTTACCTTTGCTTTGGAGAATCAACCTTGATTTTTCCAAACGTAAAAACTCGTTTAAAATGGCAGTTTATTCACATAATTTAGCCGTTGCGTATAAACATTAAGTCCGAATTCATATACTAATTTTTTGTTCATTATTAAACTACGATCAACTGATATCGTGTATAACATAAAACATGCTTCTATACTGAATAAAGGTTTAGGATTTT
>KZ869059.1:35912-56482 GCA_003456935.1 Machilis hrabei | reverse complement strand
TAGATTTTAATTACTGTTAGACAATTTTACACCAAAATCAACACAAGGCATTTTTCTATGTCTCGTTTATTAATTTCCCGAATTTGTTCAACTTAAGCGAGAAATTACTATTTGTTGTCTGTGAGCCTGATGTACAAAATCAAAGAGTGTCAATTGCTATTCTGTGAAAAATATTACTAAGATTTAATTAAATTTAAAAAATATATATGTATAACCAGTATGTTCCTGAAGGTTCCCATTGAACATTCTCTTGTTTTTAATAACAAATTGAAGGTCTTTTTTTTATCACATACTGATACTGCATTTAAAAAACAGTCTGCAGTTAATTAAGACCACTGTTTTTGTCAAGCCTGAAGAAGGGGTGTAATAGGTCTCGGCCTGCTCTATTTTTATTTGATAGTATCGTGCCATATATCAGTTTTTACTGAAACATTCATGGTTTTACATTGTTAGAATTAAAGGAACACAGCCAATAAAGCTTTGATGTATCTGAACTGCAAAACCAAACAATTTGAAACATTTAAAATGAATAGCTCGTGATGAATGTAATTAATAATCAATATTGTGAACCATCCACAACCTATATAGACACAAGTAGATATTTATCCAAAGTTTGTCACAAAAGCAACTGCATGATCATGTGTGCTATTTACAAGTTTTAAACACAACATTATTACTTTTTGCAATTTTCCATTCATTGGTGTACACTTGGTAACTTAATGTGTTCTTTAACTTGGAGAGAGTTCAGACACATGATATACGAGGTCTGTCCAAAAGGAAACCGAACTTTCGAAATAGCTCTCCAATGAATCGATGCTCGCTTGTCTGGTTACTAGCGCCGCGTAGAGGAATTCTTCAGAAGTAACATGCCGTGTACTGTGTCATTCTACATTGTTTAGTTTTCAGTCGGCAAGCGTTTAAGTGAAGTGGTGTTTTATTGTTGTAGCGATTTTGTTGTGAAAGAAAATGAAGATTTTCTAAGAGCAACCCGTGTGCATCAAATTTTGTTTTAAATTGGACAAGACGTTTACAGAAACTCTGAAAATGTTGCAAGACGGTTATGGGGAAGAATGTATGAGCTGTACAGAATGTTATGAGTAGTATCAGCGGTTCAAAGCAGGCAGAACATCAAGTGATGAAGTTCATGTTGAGGAAATTCGTGTTGTGGTACAGGAAAACCGTCGGTTGACCATCCGTGAAATAGCAGAAGTAGTAGGAATTAGCAAAGTTCGTGTCATACGATTTTGACTGAATAACTGAACATGCATCGGATGGCAGCAAAATTCGTTCCACGGTTGCTCACAGATGAACAAAAAGTTTCACAACAAAATCGCCACAACAATAAAACACTACTTCACTTAAACGCTTGCTGACTGAAAACTAAACAACGTAGAATCATGCAATTCACGCCATATTACTTCCGAAAAATCCCTCTACGTGGCGCTATTAAGCAGACAAGCTAGCATCAACTCATTGGCGGGCTATTTAGAAAGTTTGGTTTCCTTTTGGACAGACCTCGTGTATATATATATATATATAATTGTTGTTGTTGTTGCTATTATGTTAATCTGATTGCATTGCAGTAGAATAGTAATATAATGTAAATGAGATTTCATTACTTTTGAGTTGTTGTTCTGCCAAAGATGGTATCCTTTTGAGTTTCTGTCATTCTCGTTCAGTGAGTATTCTGTTGCTCCGTATTCATCCTTCAAGGTTGAATACAGAATCCGGCTTTATTGGCAGTTCTAAGATATCTAAGGGGTTTAATATAACAGCAACATCCTGGCTTTGGGGAGTTAAAATTGTGTAGGTTGTGTAGCATAGAATGTGCAAGAACATTGATCAAACATGTTGTCGAGTTTTTGTAAAACAGTACAGGTTGTGCACAATTTTGTCAGTTTCTGTCGTGATTTATGAGCAGAGATATATATTTATAGTTTTTCAATGCACATTGTGAAAAGCTGTGTAATTTAAATCTCTGAAATGTGATGCAGTTTGCTTGGGTTCTTTGACTTGGTTTAAGAATTGTAGGTTTGATTTTGATTTTTGAGGATGTTGAAGTATTTAGTAGAAGTGAAGTAGAATGTGAAAGGATAGTTTGAAGTACAACATTGCTAACATGTGCTGATTATATTAGTATCTGCCTACGACACACCTGACACGGATTGGACGAGTAGCAGCAGTGAAATCGATGAATCCAAAATATACTCGGTCGAGTACGAAGTAGCCAGTGCTTCTGATGAAGAAGAGCGCAACCCTTTTGCCGAACAGATTACGGCTTCTGAGTTTGAGGTAAGTTTTATTTCTGTATTTTCAACAGATATGTTTTAGTACACCTTTAGATAATTGCATGTGTTTTATTGCATAACTTTTGTACTGCTATATTGTTTATTTTTATATGCACTAAATTAGCAAATTCTCACATATTTGTTGTGTTTAGGCTTTTGTAATTATAAGCTGATCCCATTATTTTGAATTGATTGTTGTAAGTATATTTTAGATAGGCATTTTCTGTTAAGGCTTTCAGCTATTTATTCTTCAACATGACCTAGCACATCCAATTTACACCTGACAGTATGTTGTTAAGAAAAAATAAAGTACTATTTAGTCTTGTACAGTTGCTGTAAGATGCAAGAATAAGAAGAAATAACCATGTTGACAGGTCCAGAAATGTTTTGCTGTATATAAGTATTTGTAACAGAAGTACTGGAATTGCAAACGAAAAACTAAATTTGTGATCTGGTTATTTGAAGAGACGGATTTACATGTGTGGAAACTTTTGTAAGGCACAGAGCTATAACAATGTTCCATAGGTCTGGATATGCATGTTCGAAGAAGGCTACATTGAACATTTGTTAAAAATTGATGTTGTGAAGTATGTAATTTTAGGATCATGTTTTTGTCGCATTAAACGATAAAACAAACATTCAAAATGTCCCGTGTTTGTGTCTCCATGTTTTACAATGAAACTTAGGAATTTTTCTTTATCTCGCGCAAAAAAATATTTTTTTTTCTTATCGAGACAATATTTTCCTACTATCCACGAGAAACACACAGTTTTCAAATTTGTACATTTCTTATTAAAACATTTTCATACTAAAAGTACATGTAAAAATAAGGAAATTCTAAGCATTTCTTTGCAGCCTTATATCTTTTTCTCCTAATTTTTCTTGCCTTACCCCTTTCTTGAATAAAAGGTTAGCAGCAGCAATCTGCTAAAAATAGCCACATTCTTATTTATTGAATTTCACTGCTACATTTTGGATTATAGGGACTAAACATTTAACAGTTTGTTTAAGTATTGGTAGAATTATACAGAAAACAGAGTATTTACCTTGTTCCAACTTGCTAAGTACATGACATTTTGCGTCCATTATCCAGGTGAGTTTTTAATGCCCTACATGTCTTGGTAGCAGAATTTGTCAAGTTGGTTTTTGTCATGATAAACGAGAATCACTTGACGTTGCAATTCACTTTTAAAAACTGTTAACTTTTGTCTAGTTTATTGGTTGGTACTGCCTTAGAAATCGTCAAATATGTGGTTTTAGGTGGGTTTTTTTCTGAAGCTTGGATGTCATATCTATTGTATAGTCTTTTTAATATACTTATTTGAGATGGGAAGGTAGAAGGGTGTACTGACAATTTTTTTTTGTGGGGGAGGGGGAGTTTAATAGTGTATATAGGCCTACAGGATAGAATGGGAATGTGGAGCCCCTTATATAGTTAAAACCAAATTAAACCTCAAGGACCAGAATCACAGTAAAATTTCATAAACAAAGCACAGGCCTATCAGAACATACTTCTATAGAAAAATACTTGTTTTTTCTGTATTCTACCAATATAATGGACTCTTCCAGTTTCTGTCAAAATACTAAGTTTGTTGAAGTATTTTGTAATATATCTTTCTTTAGCTAGTATTCCCTATTATAGTTTCAGAGTTGAATTTTCCACTTGCCTTTAGTTCAGCATCTTGATGAGAAGATGCAAAATTCCATGTATGGGAACGAATAGGCATCTGTATAACATTTCATCAAATTATGACTTCCCTATTACTGATATGTATAAAGGTTAAATGATTTGGTTTAATAGATATTTACTTTTGCAGTAGCTGTTGAAATAATCTGCATAACTGAATTGAATACATTGTAATTTATGTGTGTTAATACATTGTAATTTATGTGTGTTAGGAAAAATAGGGCATAAATTTGTTTTTTCAGTACTTACATTCTAAGCTGGAGAGAATTCTTGTGAGCAATTTCAAGATGCCTGATGACGAGACGTAGCTAACCAGACAGTAGTTAGTGTCAAACTAACTAGTGTATGCATTAATTAACTAACCATTATCAGAAACCTTCAGATTAGAATTAAGTTTTAGAAGCTGCTGCTAAATTTTGAAAAACATTGTGCTAAATTTACCTTGCTCTGAGTACGTTTCTACATTAATCTCACGCTGATAACCAGCTTACATGTTAAGTTTTGAGGTTGTAAATTATATTCAAATTATTGGCCAGCTTTTTGTAATTAATAGTTTTTAGACACGTGACTGGACTTTTTATTTATTCGACATCTCACAAAAACTGTGTTTGATCAGATTAAATTTTATTTATGTAACTGTCAAGGTTGCATCAGAGTATATGGCAGCCAGTGAGTGACTGAACTGGTCCATTAGCATAATTATATCATAGCTTCACCTTGTTTAAAGTATGCTCTTTAGTAGTTAAGTGCATGTGAAATTAGCTGTGACAGTTCACAGAAAACGCCCAAAGTGGTGATTATTTGTCGTTAAACACTACGTAACGGGTATCGTTGTTTTAGCACACTCCTGATGGTTAATAGTTGCAGTTTATTTTAAGAATGTTCCATACCTTCTTGGTTTGCTCTGATTCTAACTTCTTTGAAATAAACTTGAAAACATACTGACCTCTGGTTTATTCTGGTTTGTTTTCAAAAGTTCAATTATATGAGGGTTGGGGAGTAAGTCATGGCAACCCAGTAATAATTCGACAATCGAAGGGTTTATGAAACATTTGTTATATACAACTGAAAGAGTATCCATAATGGATATTTTGTTTGTAGGAATCATGAAAGAAAACCCAAGCAACCCTGTGACAGACACATTTATTAATGCACCTGTTACAAAAACTTGTCTGATTAGGACTGCGTGGTACACGATATGCGACCCGCCTGGACATTGGTAAATAAGTTTTCAGTACACCTCAAGGTTCACACATTCTTACTTTCTTGCATTTATTGTACACAGACCAGAAACAGCATTTTTTTCCTCCCAGAAGTTGGTGAACACCATTAAACTAAAGCCTTTATATATCGTTAGATATATACATGGTATCACTAGACTTTACTGTGAATATTTGGTGGTGTTGTTTATGGGAGTATTTATTGCCAAATTGATAATACACTGTGAGAGGTCGCTGTGTGTGAGTTGAAGGCCTTTTGTGTGTGTCGGGCAAGGAACGAGGCCTTTTTATGCTTTGTTTGGTTAGCAAATGAGAATGTCCCATATTGCAAGCAAATAAAGGTGGAATTTAAGGCAAGGAAAACAAAACAAATAAAGAGAAGGCAATCATAGAATCAGATTGCAAATCAAAACTAATTTCCTCTTTCTTTTCTCCTCTTTATTCTCTGGTTTTTCCTAGTTTCACTTGCATCCCATCCATTTTCTCAATTCTCTTTCCACTCCTGTCATCCTTTATTCTATATTTCTTTGTTCTTTTAGTTTCTTTGTTCCTCCTTCCTCTCCATTCTTTCTTCTACATTTCTTTGTTCCTCTCCCCTCTCTCTTCAATAACACAGGCATCTCCAGTACTCTTCTTTCCTATCTTTCTTAGCTCCGTTTTCCTCTCCTCTTTCTGTGTTACATTTTCTTCTATAGTTTGCCACTTTTCTTCTTTCACTGTTTCTTCATTCCTTTTGTTTTAACACCTTATTTTCTCCATTTTTTTCCCTACTGGATAACCTCTCTTTGAAATGTATTTACCTTTTTCTTTTTGTCCATCTTTTCGACCCTTTTCCATTTCCCTACTTACCCCATTTCGAATAGTATTTGACACACCTTTTTGCCAGTTCAGTAATACAGTAGTAATCATATTAGGTGTAATACCTGCATGGTAGTAGGTGTATTATTTTCCACATCCAAAATGTGTCTGTGTTAATAGTACAGCTCTGCTGCTTTAATTTCAGTATAAAGTACTTTCATTATAAAGTAGAAATATGCCTAGTCCAATCTAATGAGATTTTACTGTAGTAAGAAAGCAGTAGTTTTTTTATCTGAGCATTTCATAATTCTATATTGTGTCAAGCTTGAATGTTTTGGTGTGTGTGAGGTCTTTCTCGTACTTTTCTGTTGGAAGAAAGTATTATATGGAAGTTGTAAAACCAGTATATGCAATTATTACATTGCTGAATACTGTGATGATGTTTTAAAGTGTTGCCTGTTGTATAGTTATGAGTATATTTTAAAAGGAGAGGCAAATTGGTATCAAGTGTTCCAGGAGTTGAAGTTGTTGTTAAAGTTGTTGTTAAACATAATAGTTTGGTGTTGAGAAACAACATTTATTAGAAACTGAGTTATTCTTTCCAAAAATTCTGTTGAAACTTAAGTTTTGTGTGCTGATTAGTATAAAATTGAAAATACAAATTTTTGTGCTGGTTATAAATGAGTGTTTAAAAGTAATAATAAAGAAAGTTGCTGAAAAAGGTAGAACATACAAAATAACCTCAAACCATGTTTTGACCAGCAGAATTTCTTGATGTCAGTGCTTGTATTGGCAGTGAAGTATTATACAAATATTGTGGCATTTATTTTGCAATTAGTGAAGATACCTCATAATTACACAAAGTACATATTTTTGTGCATTCTTTTTATTTAATATAGATAATAAATTGTTAAATTAGTGATGTGTCATACAGTTTTTAAACTGAATTTGTGCGTATTGACTGCTTCATTTTTGTTGTTGCAGTTTTTTAAACTTTGGAGAGTTATCAGTGTTGGATAACTCGTGTAACAGTAGATCTGCAAAACGTAGTCCAATTCCTGATCTAATTATAATTTTCATATGGGACAAAATGTGTTGTATCAATCATGCTTGTGAAGGTGTTTTTTCATTACTTCAACAGAACTTATTAAATCACACCATTCATTAGCAAACCTGAAGATGGTAGTACCTAGAAATACCTGAACAAGCTCTGAACTGCTTTAGAGGTTGTTAAAGTGCATCACTAATTCTATAGTACACAAGAGTTATACGTAAGTCACTGAAGTCACGTGTGTTGCAATGGCAAATTGAATCCTGTCAACATTCGCAACTTGTGAGAAATGATGGAATTCAATTTGCCATTGCAACAGACATGACTATAGTGATTTAGGTATATCTGTTATGTGTTACATAGTACTTATTATACTTCTAGNGAAGCTGATTTTATCTTGCTTATATAAAGTTAAATAAGTAAAGAAACTTTTAACATACTAGAAGGCAGTCTGTGGAACTGAGAATTATGTAATTTAAAAAAAAAATTGTGTTTCAGAAATAGACTTCACCAAGTTTTCCCCCACCACTATTGCCGTGTGCCGTCGTCTGTACAATTTTTATAAGTTTTATGTATTAAATTTAGAATTGCGGACCTTATGTGGGATAGAGTTTGTACTTCTTGGGTCTACTTGTGTACATTTTGTGTAGTATGCATCAAAAGCAGCAGATAATTTCCAGGTAGCAGGATGAATGTTGGACCTCTCAAATGTTAAGATGTGTTTTGTACAAAAGTGAAGGTAACAAGTAGGCTGCAGAAATAAATCTTTACAAAATCAGTCTGTCTCGAGTGTCCAAATTTCTTTCAGGTTTTTTAAAACTACCATGTGTTATTTTGTATTTCAGAAAAACTGATATGCAGTTCAATTTAAATAAGTGTATGGTCATTTAATTTGATATATTACATTTCAGCAAATTTGTTATATGATTATTACATTTTTTGTATATCTGGTTTGGTTCATTTTTTCCTGCCACTTTTTGTCTGTCGAGTATTTTTTATATCTTATACAGATGACAATTTCCATATCTAGTCATAATCTAATAAAAAGTTTAGATTAAGGGAAGAGTTTTGACCCATTGTTGAGTGTAATAACTCCACAGAACTGCTTGGTAAAAAAAATAGTTACGTTTTGCCCTGGAGATCCGCAACAAAAGAAGATTGGAAATGTTCGTTCGTCAGCAAGATTTTGGTGTAATGCTCCATTCCTGAACAAGAATTTTAAGAAAAAAAGCAAGTGTCAGCAGATCCTGAGAAAGTTTTGGTAAGTACTTTTGTGTATTTCAAGTGGTTTCTCGGCAATTTCCTTCGTCATGTGAACGAATATTCTAGATTAGTTCCTTTCTTCTGTTGTATTAAGATCTGGAGGCGAAGAGTTCAAAAGTATTAATTTGTTCACGTAATGAAGGAGGTTGGTGCAGACTCCTTCCAAAATATTTTTGTCATTCATTGACAGTAACTTTTGAAGTGAGATAAGGAAACCTGTTTTTTCCTCCCCCTTCCCCCATTTATTAAAACTTCTCACTCCAGTTCCTGTTTAAATTTCAATGAGGGTGTAGTGGTATATGACGTTAAGAACCGATATTTTTGGATTTATTGGTATGATGGTATTTATTGACATTGATAGAAAAATGGTAGTATATATATGCTGATTTTCAATTCAAAAAGTTTATACTGTTTTCAGTACAAAAAGCAGTGTTTTACATAGAAAATTCAGTAGTTTTTTAGTGTTTTTTTAGAAAAATCAGTAGTTTTGAGTTAGAGGAAAGTTTAGTACCGTACTGTTTGCAGTAGAAAAATAAAGTTTCATTATTCAGGAGTAAATAAGTCGTGTAATATATTAATTTCGACAGAATAATAAAACTGGTGTACACTTTGTATCTTTTTGTTAGAAAACAATAGGAAACATACTTTTTTTATTATTATTTTTTATTTATGAATAGAAACATTGCAAAGGAGGAACTGTATTCCTCCTTGCAAAGGTACATGAAACAGTTACATTGTGGGTAGACTTATTTTGATAAAATGTTAAACATTGATTCTGTACAACAAAACATCCAAAGTGAGCATTTCATAAATGATATAATGAAAGCTTTTTTTTTAAATATGTTTTACAAAAGCGTGCTGCTTTTTCTCTAATTTGCACAAGTACTATTAGTAAGGGAATATGTCAGTGTGATGTGGGTTTTAGTACCCGTTTCAGTGTGGATGTGGAAGCTTTAACGAATAGCTCCTGTTTTCAGTGAAACAAACAGTCTGAAAAAAATACTACAAACTTAACCTTTGACATTTTGACAGAATCAGGAGTANGAACTCGTGATAAAGTTATATATATAAAGACAAGATTTGTCTTACCTTACTCCTTTTGAACAAATATTTAAGTTTGTCTTCTTGCTTCATTCGATCTGATGCGATATTTCGTCAGGTTTCCCGCCCAACTTCCTCAGACGTGGTCCAGTTCAGGGTTTACGCAAATGCAGAGCATGGACTACTCTACCGTTGCATAAACCCTGGACTGGATCCCCCTTGAGGAAGTTGGGTGGGAAATCTGAACGAAATATTGCATCAGATCAAATGAAGTAAGAAGACAAAACATTTGTTGAAAAGGAGTACGGTAAGACCAGTCGTGTCTTTATATATAACTTTATTACTAAATGTAACCCTTTGTTCATGTTTTTAACTTTTAATTGCACTATTTTAACATTGTTGTAATGACTCTGACAAAGATNTCAAAATGTCGTAATCTAAACAAGTGGCCTTACAGAAACAAGAAACACATTCTTTAATCATATCTAAAGGCCAACTATTAAATATACAATTTTGTTTATAATGATGCATGATTAATGTTTTAAACTAGATTTAGTTACTGTTTCTCTGAATGATGTATATATAATGTGTTGGAAATTACTTAACAATAAACTTAAGTAATATTTATGTACAAGTAACAATTNATGAAATTAATNTTTATGTGCAAGTTAAACATTTGGATTTGATCATTTTCGTACACACTCACGAGTGTGCAAGCCAGAAGTTTTCACACTAGGGCAATACAAACGGTAGATTTACCCATGTTATATATTAGTTGAATGTTTATACTGAGTTTTCCACTATGGGATGCATCTTATAACTCCGTTCTTCGGTGATTGCCAACACCACCTGCAGTTTTGCTTGAAATTTGTTGATGTTCTCAGAGTTTCTTCTCTTTAACTGAATTTTGGGAACAGGAAAAAACTGATATAGGTCATTATCAGGAGGTTAAGAGTGAGGGATCACCACCACCATGTTTACTCCTTTTTTTCTTTGAAACAATAAAGCTTGCTGACTGGTGCGTTATGCTGTACAGCTAGTCCTAAGTGTGCTGGACATCTTTTTGTGGTATCTTTCCTGAAATAACTTATTTAAAGTGCTCTGTGCCTAGAGGAACAAATTGTTGCTGAACCTTACTGTCCAAAAAGAAAGCACTACGGACTTAATGTTTTGACATGACCTGCCTTTAAAGATCTGCAAAACGTACCTGAAGGCAAAATGAGTGGATACAGGCACACCTGCTGTGGATTGATGTGGGTCACATAAGTGGATACGTTTTACATATCTGCTTGCTTTGCATTTTTTATTTTAAAGATATGAGTTGGTACTGTAACTCAACTTTTAGCTTCCATTATAATCTTNGAAAGGAAGTGTTTGCCCTTTTGTATATGATTTTGCAGGTCCCAGCACACAGAAACCAGTTTTGTTTCTGTTTATTACAGACTTTAAAGAAATCCTCTGCGTGTTGCAGTCACTGCTCAGATTTACGTTTTGTGTGTTGAATGTTGGGTGGAAAATAATACAAACATCATTCATTATTTATTACCTGTCCCTTTTGGAAAACCTGATCCATGTTTTGTCCTTCAGATATAATGATGGGTAACTAGAATGTTCAAAATTCTCAGCTTTGTCCACTCTTGTTTTGCCAGAGTTTCAACCACTAAAAATTTTGTGATGTGAATAAAAAAAAAGCTTAAAAGTATTTTGTGTGTCTCCGATAGAGTTTTGCCTGGTTTAAAACAACACTTGATGTCAGCAATTTGAATTTTGCTTCAGTGATTATAAAATAGCTTGAGCACAAACATACTTAAATAGAGGTTAAGCCCAAAATTACACTTTTTGTAATGGTGAGCCTTACCTGATTCCTGAGTAGAAGTTTAGCAACACAATGTTNTAGTGTATCTAGTTAACTTGTGTTGCATCCAGTTCAAGAACTTTTGTTTTGCACACGTATGTGCATGTAAATAAGCACACTGGAACAAAAATTAGACCCCACTATCATGGGGTACCTAATATTGTATTATTCCTCCTCTTGACCTAATCACAGCAGCAGTTCTCTTCGGCATAGATATGAAGCCACTCGGTCATCAGCTCCTCCCAAAGTTCGGAGTGATTGGTCAGATGCCTGTGTCAGTGTTTTACTCTTTGCTCTGAGTAGTTCCACAGATTTTTAATAGGATTCAAATCTGGAGACTTTGCTGGCCTGTCAAGGTGTGCAAGGCTCTCTGGATTCTACTCGTACCAGTCACGCTGTTTTAGCCGTGTCCTGTAAGATTGGGATATCCAGAATGTGTTCTTCCTGGAGATGCTGAAGAAAAGGCAACACCTAGTCCAAAATCCGAATATAGCTCTGCTGGTTCAGATTCAAGTCGCTCCAACCAAAGACCCCAATTCATTGTAGGTAAAACACTCTCAAAACATCATGGACCCCTCTCCAGCCTGTACCACACCTTGCACACAGTCTTCATGGAAGGCCTCTTGCAATTTACAATGCACTCTACGTTTACCATCATTACAGTACATGTAGAAATGGGACTCATCAGACCACAGGACCCATTTCCAGTCCTCTACAGTCCAGTGTTTGTGGCACTTAGCCCATTGGAACCATGCTGTTTTGTGCACATTTGTGAGCAGGGACCTTTAGCGGGATACTCGTCTTCAAATACCCGTGGCATGCAGTTCTCTTTGCAGTGTATGTTCTGAAATCGATTAGTGTGGGCCCTCGCTGATAATTTTGAGCAATTGCTAGTGACTAGTGACACTATGCGCGACACTCAGCGCCGTTCCCTGTCTGTGAGCACTTTCGTCCACAGTTCTCTTGCCGGTTTGACGTGAACCGCATTCACACCACTGCATAAATTTGACTACTAGGCAACACATTAGTAAATTCAGCTACTTCCTTTACACTGTGTCCTTTTGATCACCCAAATTCAATGATCCCCTTCTGCCACTCGCGTCTTGCTTTCCACCCATACTGCACACAACGAACAACACACAACTGGCCCAACACTACCACTACTGCGACTACAGGGCACGTGTCTGCCGACGCAATGCTTCGTTTACTGGACTTTCCATCGGGGCGATCGCTGCCAGTGCAAACCTGAACTACTGCCTCTTCCTGTACAGGGGTCTAATTTTTGGTCCAGTGTGTTTATATACACTTTGCTGTACAGTGTTCTGATAGTACTGTGCATGTGTTCTTTGTTAGTANATGTGTCCCCTCTCGTTAGTACCTTTAACATTGGGATATCCTGGTCCATATTTTTCGATGTTGAAATAATCTCTTTGTTAGTATATCACTTTAATCTCCTTGTAATGCTTTAACAACCTTACAAGCAAGTTAGCTTACCATTGTTGGACTTCCTTAAGTTACAGTGTAGTTTTGATGCAAGCTTGTGATTTACAGTACACAGTCCACCTTAAATGGTGAACACTTCACTATTTTTGAAGAAGAGTAGATCAGTATGGCATGAATAATTTGGATTATACTATTATCATATTGTTAAAACTAAAAGTTTACTCCAGTTTTTGACAATACTGATAACCATACAAAAGCCTTAGAACTGAATGAATGTTCCTCCTTGGTGGTTAGATTATTTAGGTGATTGTTGTTTAGTAGAAATATTTATTCTATAGATGTTACAAAGTTGGAAGTGCAAATGTTAACATGTCGTAAGTGATTAAACTGTAGTTAAAAAAATGTCCACAAAGAAATTATCTGTATTTTCCTTTTTTTAGGATCAGAGGTCACTGCATGTGTAAACACTCGCTTAAAGTGAACCGCAGTTCAACAAAGCAACAGAAGAATTTAAAAAAGGTATTCAAACTTTCACAGATATTTATTATTACAATGAGGTATTCATGTGAATTAATATGTGTTATTTATTTCAGTTTGGCCTTTGGCGAACTTAGCGAGAACTTCGTGTTTTACCTCGGGATCAAATATATTCACAACCGCTATCGCTTTCTCATCTCCGGGGCAATATGAATCGAAATTGGGCAGTGTTTAAAATTCGGTGGAGTTATTGTTTTGCATTGTGCAGACTTTCACATTAAACATGAGGGTGAAAGCAGCATTTCTGATAAGCTATACAATGAACTTTTTATATGTTATTTTGTGCCAGGGATGTCAGAAGTTGACACGTGCAGTAGAGTCATTTCTCGGTCATTGACAGGAAATTTCCATTCTTACATTGCAAGTCATCACACAGTCATTAAATGGCTTTATGGCTTTCCATTGCACGTCTGAATCTGTTTTAGGAGAGCTCCGTGAAGAGTTATTGTACAGGAAGTATTTTGTTAGTACAAATGGTACGGGATCTGGGATTGTGAGGGGCATGAAATGATCCCCTAAACTCCTGAGTTAACTCNTGATTGGGACATCGTAAGCCACGGTGACCTTCCGAATTAATTTGGGCATGGGATGTAAAGAGTTAAAGGAAAGTTTTTTGATTGAACTATCCAGGAATGAAGATGATGTAAGGAATTTGGAATTCTTGAGAATGTGATTAAAATAGGATGATCTGATTCCTGTTGTCACCTGCATTTATAATTTCAAAGATAGTGTACATAATTGTTGTTGCTAATGTCAGCATTTTGTTCTTTTAAGCGTTTATCGAGAAAGTGCATTGTACAACACTTTTGTGTTTTATACATTTTTATGGAAGTTTACTATTTTTTGTGTGTGTGTTAATCATTGTTGTTTTTTTCTAGTACATTTTCAGTTTTTTTTTCAAGAGTAGTAGATGTATAGTGTTTGTTTGTAAAATCTGAAATTTCTGATGTATCTTATATACACTCTGATTGCACATATGGTGACAACAATACTGTAAGGCCTCTTTCACAATTTTCGCACATTCGTTCATCCTGGGGAATTGCCCGGATGATCAATTTCTCTCAGACATTGTTACATATGCCCAGCAGCTCTATTCATTACTTTCTCTGGAGCTCCGGACGGAGATTCGCCCATGTTGGGGCATTATGGGTGACAGACCTCTTCACATGATTCTTGTGTTCAGTCGTCCGTGAACACTGTTAACGTTGGTGGTATATAGATTTCTGTACCTGCAATCCATTGAAACTGAGCAAAGACTGGGAACAAGGCAAAATCTGGGCGTTTGTTAGTCCAGGTGCATGCCTGTTCAGACAGCACAGTCTGCTTTTATGTGAATAAAGTACACGGGTGGAGTCCATCCTGATGTTTGGCTGGACAAACGAATGCCCGGAAAATGTGAAAGAGGTATAACTGGCAGAACTTTAAAGTAATGCTATAAAGTGCAGGAAGAATGCCAAATTGCTGTTCTGTTGGAAAGTGTTAAGTAACATCTAGGGGGCTTCACAGCTCTTTTCAGTTTACTAAAAACTATATTAAATTGAAAGTTAAGTTTTCAGGTTTTAACAGTATTGTCACCAGTGTGTTTTTTTATCCCTTTTTTAAACTGACACATCCCCTTGTAACTGAAGAGATGTTCCATTTGTGTTGCTGCAGAAGAACAGCAATAAGCTCAGGAGGATGTTGTTCAGACAGCTCTGTCCATATTACTCTTAATAATAATAGGTTACAACTAAGATACTGTCTATAGTATTTTGTTTTCAAATTGAGTGCATGTTTGTATGCTTTCATCAGAAAATGCATAAACATATTTTGTATTTTTTCTTGCCCCACTTCCACCGGGCACAGAATATGGCATTGTCCATTTCAGCATGGCTTCAAGGCTAGTATTGGTAGAGTGTGTGGGGGTGGTATTATTGAGTAGTTATAATTTATGACATGATGATAGCCTGGAAACATCTTAAACCCAAATTTATTTATAAGGGCATAGAAAACGTTTTCATAAAGTTTGTGTTTAGTCGTTAATAGTTTGTGATATACAATAATGAATTGTTTTAGAAACTTTGCTCTTCTGTAGCTTTCCGTCCAATATTTCGATTTTTTCCATGACAGCTTTTTTGTTACTTGCAATTTTGGTGTAAAAATGTCGTTAAATCTACTGATCCGGTTCAACCAAAAACAATAATGTAGTGTAAATATTGAGAAACAAAGTGTAGTACATGTGCTTGCTAACATATTAAGCAGCATATATTCAAGTGATAGTGTATCTACTTAAGCAGAAAGTTAGAAATGTATTTAATTTTTAGAAGTAGCAGTTACAGAACCTCTGTATAGCAGAAGGTCCCTAGTGACATCATTTGGTCTAGGAATTGCCTCCGTAAATAAATGCTAAATTCGAATAGTTCCTGTTGACCTGTCTGGTCTAGTGGTTAATTACGACTGGGGGTTGTGGATTCAAAACTTGCATAAGACATGGATGTTTGTGATGTACATTCATCTCCAATTATAAAAAAAAAAACAATTTTTCGTCATCCAGTCTAGTATCATTAGTATGTTAAAACACCACATATCATCATTGAAGAGCTCTTGGGTGCCATTGTAAGAAAGTGATAATGCATATTGCCAGTTACTGTCCAGCACATCAGTTTGTGATGTTATATCCCCACTTTTAACATTCTTCCCTGAAGACATATGGGTTATACTTCACAGAAAGAATTGTAGGATATTCTTTATATCTTGAGCAAGGAGCGAGTTGTTAAGTTTGAGCCTGGTGGTCCCGATCAGTAGGCCGACACACTAATCCTTAAGCCAGATTGGGTGGGACGATAGTGGTAGTGTTTCTTACTCATTGGAAGAAATACTTTGAACAAAAAAAGATTGTGTTCATTGTAGTAAGCTGCAGTAAAGATATGGTCACAGATAAATTATTGTTTTTGTTTGAACTGCTCTTGAGTGTGCTGTAAATAAAGTGTTTTTGTATAAATATCCTGTAATACTATTAAGAATGAAAATAACAGTTGCACCCAGACTTTGTGTAATTTGGATATGATAGAAGATGTACATTGTATGTTTTCACATGTAGTGTCATAACAACTGAAGAGAGGTTCCAATTTTGTTAGTGTCAGTATTAATAGTGTTATGTTTCGGGCATTATACTCCAAAAGCAACTTCAAAAGTAGATTTTTTGTAGTTATTGCATGCTTTGATCAAACGTGCAAATTTAAAAAAATTCAAGTGCGTTGTGTGCCGTAAAGCTGAATTTCATCATCATCATTTAGAAAAGGATGAAAAAGAATTGTGCATGTAGAATTTTTTTAAACTAAAATTCCAATGTACGCAACATATTTGCAGAGGATGTGTGCATTTTTACTTGCTTATGTGAAAATGAAATTGAGAAAGTGCTGAACAAACTTAGAATAATTGTAGTGTTTTCTTGTAAAGTTTTCTAACTTCAGATAATCAGCAGCACTCAGGGGTTTGGGGGGATTGGGAGAAAACTTACCTCAAGCCCTCAGTGCATATGCATAAATAACNCCATAAAACTGAAACAGCCTAAAAATGTAAGCCAGAAACAATACACATTAATCACTTATATAGTAGATTGCATTTATTACAATGGCAGAGTGCCTCTAGTTTTCATTCATGTGAATTGCACCTTTAAAGTTTTAAGAACGTACCTCCCACAATAATAAAACGAACGGAGACAGTAGAGTGACACAGTGTTTAATTAGGCTAGGATTACATCAATTTTGTAAAACCCTTTACTTTTATTTCTGAATAGAAGCTAGCTGTTGACTGTTTATATGACTGCATATGTGTGAATGATCACATCAGTGTAACTATACTGAACATTGTTTGATAATTTATAACACAGGTTATTGTCTCAGATTATGACACCATAAATGAACAAAACTGTGGGCTGTTGGAAGAGAATTTGTTTTCGGTGTATTTTTTTAATTTGTTAATTGCTGTAACTCAAGTAAAGTTGACAAAGAACATTTATAAACAAATGCTATTCTCAGACATATGTTGCAATGAAAGATGTTTAAAATTTGCTGAAAGAATAGAGCAGTTTAATGCCAGTCGTGTGTCTTTTGAAATGCAAAGAGTGCAGNGAAAGGAGAGACTGGCTGTGAGGAAAACAGCCGAGCCATCTGCTATTATTATATCAATGTGATAGAGGACATGTTGGAGAGGAAATCCAGAAAGAACTTTGTTTTCAAATAGTGACTGTCCAGCCAGACTGAGTGGCAGTCTTTCCTGTTTTGGTCAACACTATGTCGAAGCCGCTGACATGGCAGCCAAAGCAGCAGTTCAACAAGCACGAAGAGTATATCACGTATCAGTACCACAAGTCTACTTGGTCATCAGAATGGGAGACAGTGTAAAACTTCAAGCTCCNTGTCATCAAAGCCACACCGACGGTCTGGAAGACCGCATCATAGCCTAGCCGACATGATATTGTATTGGCCACTGTCAACTCTCCCATGGCTTTCTATTAAAGAAAGAAGATACACATCTCTGNCAATGCTGTATGGTTCCACTTTCTGTCTGACATCTGCTCACTACCTGCCAGCTGTTTTAAACCCAGCACCAGACCCACCTGCAATCTGATGATTTGTCTGTCATCCTCGGTGATGAACAGACAGCTGTGGCCTGCCTATTCTCATTTCTGTCTGCCTGTCATTATATAATCTGATATAATCACCATCATTTGAGAACATACACAAAAAGTCTGGGGCGCTAATGACCTCTTCGCCGACACGCCCCTAAACCTGACCCAGTCAGTCAATCAACACTACGTGGATGCCGACTTTGGGAGCTCAAAGGTACGTGAACTTCCTGGAGCATTATACAGACTCTGCCGTTCGCTTCATGCAGACCACAACTTCAGCTGTTTCCATAGTTTTCTGCAAAGGACTCCAGACAGGCCCAGAAGTTAACCTGCCTTATGTTCCTAGGGAAATGGAAGCAACAAGCATCGAGGAATGACCAGTAGACCAATGTAAGCCTGCTTGTCCAACCACTGTTGAAAAATCTATGTAGTTGGAACACCGAGAGCCAGCAAAACTGAGACAACCACCGTTGCATCCAAAAGCAAAGAAGGACAAGCTGCCCAGGTTACAGCAGCATCACAGTCCAGTGAAGCCTACGCCAAAGGAGAATACACCGTGTCAAGTCACGACTTCAGAATGATCGACGGAGTCAGCGCTGATGCAGCAGAACTTAAATTCAGACCTTGCCTAATAGNGATTAATAAAGTATCAAATTGCTTCACCAACTACATTAAAGTTCTCTTCAAGGTAGAACAAGATGCTGTAGGCTGAAGATTTACACATCAGCAGAATCAAGCTCTCGGCAGAACCTTCAAGACCCTGGTCAAGAGCATCAACATCAACTGCTTTTCCAGATGGTTCAANTTATGACTTGAGATCCAAGCAGCTCGTAAAAACATTATCACCGCACCAGATGCTGCAACATCTCAGTCGGGTACGTTTACAGCCAACATACGAGGTCTGTCCAAAAGGAAACCGAACTTTCAAAATAGCCCGCCATAGAGTCGATGCTAGCTTGTCTGCTTACTAGCGCCGCGTAGAGGGATTCTTCGGAAGTAATATGCCGTGAATTGAATCATTCTATATTGTTGTGGCGGTTTTGTTGTGAAAGAAAATGAAGATTCCCGAAGAGCAATGCGTGTGCATCAAATTTTGTTTTAAATTTGGCAAGATGTTTACCCAGATCTCATCACCTCAGGAAACTATCATCTTCATTTGATCGATTCAGAAGATCTTGACAGACTTCAGCATGTGCTGCTTTTTGTTCATCTGTGAGCAACCGTGGAATGAATTTTGCTGCCACCCGATGCATNTTTAGTTTTTCAGTCAAAATCGTATGACACTAACTTTTGCTAATTCCTACTTCTTCAGCTATTTCACGGCCGGTCAACCGACGATTTTCCCGTACCACAACACAAATTTCTCAACATGAACGACATCACTCNATGTTATGGCCGCCCAGGTTTTGCATAGTCTTCAATGGATGTTCTGCCAGCTTTGAACCACTGATACTACTCAGAGTTTCTGTAAACGTCTTGTCCAATTTAAAACAAAATTTGATGCACATGCGTTGCTCTTCGAGAATCTTCACTTTCTTTCACAACAAAATCGCCGCAACAATAAAACACTACTTCACTTAAACGCTTGCCGACTGAAAACTAACAACTTAGAATGATGCAAGTCACGGCATATTACTTCCGAAGAATCCCCTACGCGGCGCTAGTAACCAGACAAGCGAGCATCGATTCATTGGAAAGTTCGGTTTCTTTTTGGACAGACCTCGTAAATCTACTTGTACCCCGCCTATTCTTCCATCAGGATGCCTTTCCAGTCAGCGGACTACAGACTTCTGGTATATGCCAGCCACCTTCAATGCTAAACTACACTTCTGGCAGCATCTCNNCGGGAGATTAACCAGCANTCTTGTTACTTCAACAGTGATTTTCAGCTCCACGATGTGCCATCTTCATATTGGGACAAATTAACTGAGTTTCCAGAAGCGCACAGCTCAGCAACTCTTAATACCTCATTGAAATGTGTCATTCATCTAGGAATGGATGATAAGACTAATCAAAAGTTAAAAAAAAAAAAAAATACAGAGAAATCGTCAGCAAAATTGGCAAATTGTTTCTGAAGGTCAGAATTCGCCACCAAGAGTAGGCTAGATGTTCTCTGATAATTTTAAACATTTTTCATTTCAATTTATACATAACTCTTTGGTTAATTCAGTTTCAGCTACAGATTTCAGTCAATATGTAGACTGGTTCAATGGAAAGAAGAGGACTACAGGGGAAAATATATAAGGCGGTTACCAGTATGTTTGGAAATTTTATTATTGAAGTATAGTGTCAACAGTCTGAGATGGACTCCAGCCCTGCTGATGTCTTGAACTAATTTGTTGCTTTTTCAAACATTTTTTCTAAAATGTTTTTGTGTCTTTTATTGAAACCTTCCGAAACAGTTTAGGTAAACTTTGTATGCATGGATTTTAGCATCCTTATTGTGGTTTTTATTATCTCTCAGATGGCAACTGGTTAGGCAGGCCAGCTACCAGTCACAGTAATCCCCAAAATAAGATACTTAGGACATTCTTGGAATGATTTTTGTGATGTTGGCAAATGCGAGCAGTCCAACTCTCCCCATAATTATTTCTAAGAACAATGTACTGTAGCACTTCCTAGATGTTTCAAAATGATTNGCTAAGCTTCATAGTGAAAGCCTAGTNTTTGTTTGCATGATACAAATCCTAATACTTAAGTACGAATTATTTTTACTTTGAACTTAAAAAAAGTGTTTTATTTACAACCTTGTGATTTTGAGACAACCAGCTGAGA
>KZ869059.1:20521-35445 GCA_003456935.1 Machilis hrabei | reverse complement strand
TCAGATATTACTCAATTCAAACAATTTTATTATTAAATAACATAAATTTATTTATATTTCCCATTAATTCAATGATTTAAAGCTTTATGAACACGAAAGTAAAGTGTTGGTACCAAACGAGTACAAACTAGATGGAAGAGAAATTAACAACACTCAGGATTCAACAATTGGCAATAATGTTTTGGAGGCCATTATGATGCCAAGGATTATTTACTGAAACTGAGGGCTGAGAACTCTGGGACTTATAAATGTTTCAAGGAATTTAATTTATGTAATAATTGTAACTGACAAGTGATAAGGATTGTTTACTTTCTGCTCGCATTTGATGACAGTTGTGGTCGTTACTTATTAAAATAAAGTGCCCGCTTGCACTNAGTACATTGTATATAAATGCAGGTTGTACCTGGATTAAGTTTGAATAGTTCTGTATAACTTACGTAACTGACTTGTAATACGTTTTAGAGTTCATTATTTATCGGCGTGTTCCTTAACTGGTCACTATAGCATACTGGGAAATATCTGAAATTCAGGCTATATGTGAACTGATTTTCAAAAGCTAAAGTTGAGTCACAAGAATGTGGCTGCTCGAAACTTTCTGATAGTGAGACTGTATTTGAGGTGTATAAAAAAAACATTATATCGATAGTTTGTTCTCGGATCAATATATAAATTAAAAATATTTAGCTTTACTGAGAAAATTCCTCACCCTCACAGGACTTGAATCCCACACATCCTGGGGCCGAGTTCCGATAGTTTGTGATTAATATTGGTATTTGTTTTCAGACATGCATGGAAATAAAAGGTGTTCAACTTTTACTAAGAAAATTTTGCACATTGTAGGACTGGGAATCTTGGACCTATAGACTCAATCCTCATGCCCACATTGAAGATTGCTCGTGCGTTACCCGTTTTNAACGAGTCTTATGTCAAAAGTGATGAATTGAAAATGATGATGGTAAAGAGGNNTGAAGCCCCCTCATAACAACACCACTTTCTCAGCCTGAGCTCGAAGGGTGAAACCTACCCACTGTTGAATCAGAACTGTTTTGTTGTTGCCTAGGGTTTTGCATTGAAGGTGAAGGATGTCCTTCATACCTCTCATTGGTTTAGTAGTCAGCATCTGGGCTTGAATCCCACCTGGAGGCTGGGTATTTCAAATATTCATTCCCTTCGTAATCACAAAAGTGATACTAAATGGATGAAGATAGGTTAAGACCCAAGAGGTTTCAAAAGGATGTAAAACACATCATCATCAACAGTGCCTAACCTTGGAGCACATGCTACTTGACGACCGTTTAGTTTTCAGTGTTGTTTAAGATCCAGATGCTCAGTCTATCGTAAGTTTAACATGTTGCATTAGATTCAGAGTGCACGTATGGGATGTGCTTCGTTCTGTGAAGTTTTGAACACTGGGAATTTTGTATTATTATTAACGGTATAATAAACAGTCGTGTCAGTCTTTGATATCTATAGAGATTGTCTGGTTGCACTACAGCTTGTCNCTCGACTACTAATTCCATTTTACTCCTGTGAAGTCCTTGCAAAAGGAATTGGACCACACACTAGTTCTTTTAATCTAACATATTGAAAATTTAAAAGATTTTAAGTGGCATGTCTGTATGTAGGTANAATATTTCAGGGTAAAGTTTTCATCACTTTAAATTTGCATGTTGGCATCCCATACTATATAGCTGGTCACAAGGATATACATAAACAATAAACGTGTATAAATAGATGTCTACGAGTGATACCACCATTTTCACTGAAGCCACGCTCCATGGATCATATTGCTCAGATTCTCATCATCTTAGTCTCTTTGGTTACTGAAAATTAGATTTAAGAAGTCCAAATAATAAAATTAATATAATTGAAAAGTGCCACATTAGCAAAACTCAGTAAAGCGGGGTACTACTTTGAAGGGGAAACAAGCAGTACATCAAGATGCAATTTTTTTTTCTAACCTATACCAAAATTTTGTTGACTAAACCTGTACCAAAATTTTGTTGACTAAACCCGGTGTATTTATTTATTAGAATTTATTATTAATGAAGTTTTTATGTACAACATATCACAAAGTAGAGTAAGTTTCTGTAAACCAATATAGTCAAGCCCTAAAGTTTGTCTTGTGAGTTTTAGTAAGGGGATATTATTAAAAAAATGGCAGTCAAAGCATGCAACTGCAAGTTATTTCCGAACAGATTTTGAGTTGCATGGACCAGTTTTGTGAGCTACATCNCAGCTTTACCAGTAAATGTTTACATTTCTGAGGAAATTGCAACTGGATGTAAACTATTTTACAAAGTGGAGAGTCATTTGAGGAACAGGAGTTGTGATCTTACTACTTTGTGATTCAGTATATATTGGCAGACANTAAGTAATATTGAAATTCTGCTGAAATAATACACAGCACATAATACAGCCAAAGGTAAGCAAGCCAAAGCTAATCATGTTTTTAGGGAGAGGGTAGAAATACTTTTTGGAGAACAATGTCTTGTTAGTAGCAACAGTTCTNTAGTGCAGCCAAGCTGTAACAGTTGCTGTGGCACATAATTTTCTTCGAGAAGGATGGACATTCCACATAGGACTGTGATGCATAAGTGTTTGAGGGGTTAAAGTTTCTTACCGTTGTTGAACATTCAAGAGCAGACGCTTTGTACTTAGGTTTGCGTAACACTAACAAGGGAACTTTCTCCGCTGGTTATAAAAGTGTTAGACAAAAACTAGTGCACTGTAAAGTTTGAGTTCTAAAAGTAATTATGAGCAACGAAAAAAATGCAATAGGCTAATTACTAGAGCCAATTAAAGAGCATTGTTCCAAACGTAAGTCCACACATTAGCGAAAGATGTCAAGATCAGCTTGGTGGTCCAGAGGTGAAGCGTGCGCCTCGAAAGCAGGAGGTTGGTAGTTGGATACCAAGATCGGGCACAAAAATTGTATTTTCCATCTGTATTAAAATAAAAAAAAAAAATGAGAAAAAGTACATTAATGTATGTCGTAATCACACCGGAATGTATTGATATAAATTATTCTTCGGAATTTACTCTGGGGAAGATTGAAAACATACGAGGTGTAATATGTAAATGTAAGTTAGGTATTACAAGACGGCAGTGGCGAATGGTAAGTGGCGTATTCAGTGCTTGAAATACATTATTAGCGTTCCTATTCGTAAACTTTTCTTGTGTAGTACAGACCCCCAACAGGTGTCAAGCCCTGGACCTCTCGCGTTCCGGTTCTTTCATTTTTCCACTTCAACCACTGGGCGTATTAGGTATGTGGGTGCTGTTGTCTTATCTATCAGTAAGTTAAGATTACCTATGTCATGTAAGTTTGTCTTTCNGTTGCTAAAGGAAACTTTTTCTAAGAGTTCACATAACGGTTACAACATTATGAGAAGTACTGTACCTGTGAAGTGAACATGACAAGTCAATGATCGCATGCCTAATACGTCGCTCACCATTTGCCAATGCCTTAAAATTACGCTACAATACTCAAAACCCTTAAACGACGTAACTTAAAATATTTTGATATATATTTACTTTTTTTTAATTTAAAAAAAACATGCTATATCCTGGTTTTGAACCACCAACCTCTTGCTTACGAGGCGCACGCTTTATCTCTGCACCACCAAGCTGGTCTCGACATCTTTCGCTAATGTGGGGACTTACGTTTGGAACAATACTCTTTAATAGGCTCTAGTAATTAGCCTATTGGCCATTTTCATTTTTTTCCTTGCTCATAATTACTTTTCGAGCTCAAACTTTACAGTGCACTAGTTTTCATCTGAAACTTTACTAACCAGCAGAGAAAGTTTCCTCGTAAGCCCAGCCAGATGTCTGGTCTAGAGGAAAGTACTTCTAAATAAAACCTTGGTTTGGCTGTGCCTTGTATTTCAACATATGCATTAATATTACACCTTTGGGAGATTTTATTTGTGTATTTTTTTAATTTCTTCTGGTGAAACTCCACAATGAGTAAAATGGGTAAAACATGGGTGCTTTGCATAGTCAGTCATATTTCTAAGTTTTTATTATGATTGGGGTAAACTTCAATAAAAGTGTATTGTAATATGGAAATTACACATACACAGTGCAGTCTCGTCTGAGGTGTGATGCCAAATCATATGCAGCACCAGTACTCTAGAAGGCTAAATGTTTTGATTGCCTTAAGGATGTATTTAACAACTGCACTAAGTAGGAGTGTCTTTTGGGGCACTCGAAGAGTATAATACAAATGTATTTGCTGTTGTGAATTTAAAATATTTTGGCACATTGATGTGCAAAATGACAGGAAAGTATAGACCAAATTGGTTTTGCAGTAATTTAAGGAGATCATCTAAATCCCTTAAGTAGGCCTATACTGTTGTTACAAGATGCATCTAGGTTGTAAGTGTAATACGATGTATTTCATCTAACAGTTGTATAAAGAAACCAGATAATTACTAATATATGTTTCCCGTAAGATCGATTGGAGTGAAATATGTGTACCATTTTGTATGTTTACCTCCCCTGATTCTGTTTCTTCATCAGTTTTCAGAGCTTACACTTTGCAGAATAGCACAAGCATTTAGTAAGTTGTTCTCTTAGATTTGAGAAGTATAGTGCAAGGTAGTGAGTCGATATGAGGAAAGTTTTCATGACGATTTACATTACTTTAGTAATGTTAAAAAAGTAACAGTGTATTTGATGACCTATGATTCAGTAACATATGTTTTTTGTATTATTTTAATAATAGTATTTGCTAATGTCTGAGTTAAATACTTTTGTTCATAGTTAAAGTAAAACATTGATAATATCTTTGCTTGTTGCCGTCTCGGTTGCCTCTTCACCGTGTAAAGAACGATCCGTAGAAGTCTCTTGTACTTATCGGCTATTGCTTATGTCCAGAAGGGAAGTCTGTATAACTGTGGAATGTAATTATGTATCAGAAATTTCAGATAGTATGAGATATAGGAAAAGTATTACTATATTTGTTTGACGGTCATCATTCTAAGGGAACTCTCGTTTCCGTGCTGTTAATATAGTGATGTCTGATGCTTGAATTATCTTATTTCGTTTCTAAGACGACATTATATGTTTTCTATGCTGGATGCTTATATATCGAATCACATGAATGACTGCAGTCTCTCAGAAATGAGAAGGATGCTTGAACTTTGCTCTGTTATTAGTGGCGTTAACACCGCAAAAGTTGTAGAAAATTCACGTTTCTTGTATGTATTTCTGGTTCAAAAAGTTTTTACCTAGAACATTTGTGAGCACTACAAAGAAGAGTAAGTAGACGTCATTTTTTTAAAAGAAAACCCATGGTTGCTCAAAATTGTTTTCTGTCAATAAGTATATTTTTAGATTCCTATTTTTTCAGGTCCACTTGTATCCCAGAGCCTGGTGAATGGCTGATAAGTATACAAAATTTAGTATATTTACATACATATAAATGCAGTTTCCACACTAATAAATATTGGTGGTATAGTTTTATCGCAGTAATTGAGTAATTGGGTCTTTTATAACAATATTCCTGGANTTTTGTTGGTGTAGGTGTTCATTGTTTACAAAATATGCATTTACTGTTGTTTCCGTGACGGTCATGTGCCATTGTTTTATGTTGTTAAATGTGACATTATTGTTTTCCTATGACGGAATAAAAACCATTGATTTTCTGCAACAGGACGACGATGCAAAAGTATTATCTGCTGCTGCCGTAATTGCTGTGTGTGGCGACTCCGATGCAGGATTCTGTGCAGACAGTGAGTCAGACGTGGATGATGTTCACTTTGATCCCGAGCTTTCCAAGGGCGATCGTTGGAAATGCCTTCAGTGTGGACGCGAAAATACCCCATATATGCGGTATTGTCATCTCTGTTGGAAGGTAATGCACAGTATATATTATTTCAAACAAAGTTGTTGTTATCTAATATTTTGTCGGAAACTGGAGTAAGACCTCATTTTTCAAAGTTCATTAAAACAAGTCGTAATTAACTTTGAAAAATGTTGTTAATTTCAATCTTAAGCTTTCACAGCTGTTGTTTCAATATTGTTCATTGTTTAGGGATCTTATGCTGTATTTAAAGTTTAATATTTACCAATGTTTCAGCCATATTACTGTGATCATAATCAGTTGTCACAAACAAAAGCGACAAAACTTGCTGTTGAGTTTCCAGTCTCTGTATTGATAACAGTATTCAGCTGTGTTGTTGTGGTACATGTCAATGTTGTCTCAGTATTTTTGCTGCAAGTGTATCACTTAATTGTCTCCCTGGGCTGACTCCTAGCCTCAAGTATATAGGGTTATCCTACACTAAGGTATAATCGTAGGCATCTTCTGGGAGGGATGTTAAAAGTGGGGTCCCATCGACAAGTGTTTGATGTAAAATAACCCACTGTTGGCTATGTGTCAAGTGAGTGGCAAAATTCAATAATTCTGAAGCATCGTTACGATGTAGATGGGGTCTCGATTAGACCATCGCAGTCAGAAGCGTGGGACCATAAACTAAAAATATCCAATCTAATTGTTTGGTAGTTTTGAAGCACGAACTTCCACACGTGGCTAACAGGAATCCATCTTCATTATTAAAATTTTCATTTTTTTTAAAATATCCACAGATTCTCAAATGAGTTTGTGATGGGTCTGTACTGGAGATTTATAAAAATTCTCAAAATTTTAATCGTGAAGATGGAGTCCTGTTACCCACTATATTTAAGTTGGAACTTCAAAATCACAAGTGATACACTTGCAGCAAAATGCATGATGACGGCCAATGTAAATACTATGAGTGTCTGAAACATCAGTAAATATTAAACTTTAAACATGGCATGATACGCCAGAAACGATGAACAACAATGGTGTAGTTAGTTGGTTAATTTGCTTCCCTGGTGGCATTGGGTAGTTGTTCGACTAATGTTGGTTGTTATAAATGTGTTACAATTAATGTAGATACCAATTGTCAGTGATATTTTCTGTTGCTTGGGTATTTGGAAAATTTCTGTCAGGATTAGCCTCTTCCTTGGCTTTCAAGTCTTTCTCCTCTCTAAGAAGCCTAAGAAAAAGTGCGAGTCTAAAGTCACTAATATCATTCCTAAATAGTTTTCTGAGTTATCAGGAAAATAATATAAAATACGCCCTTTTTGGTTTATGATATATTTTCACATGACATGACATCAAACTAAGCCGTAAATTAAATGCTTTCCTTTTCCGTTGACATTTTTTGTTGTTTTTACAGATGAGGAAAGACTGGCTTCCTGCAAGGCCCACGAAACGAGCCAAGAAGAAGAGGAATAAAACATTAGATAACTTAAGAAAGTGTGTTTCTGAACCTTGGAATGTTACAAGTACCTCAGCTTCGACTAAATCTGTTTTTGTAAATGAACAGAAGAAAAGTGTGACGGGTTTAGAATCTTCTAGTTCTGAGAAAGGATCAATTGAACTTAAGTATTTGAGTAGTAGTGAAGGTTCTGATCCAAAGTGTCTCGCTGACCCAAGCACATCCAAAGAATTATCCAGCGAAACATTGAAGGATAATACTAGTTCGACAAAGAATGTCGTGCCAGAAGATAGAACGTGTAAAGTTTGTGAGTGTAATCCGAGAAATGCTGCTTTTGTTCACGGGGCGTCGGGACACGTGTACGCTTGTTGGCGTTGCGCTAACAAGATTTGGGGAAAAAGTTGTCGGTGCCCTGTGTGCAGCAGGAAAATTAATAAGGTAATTAAACTCTTTGACTAGCTTTTGCTGCGCCATTCTGTATATGCCGGGAATCTTTGAAGGATTTAGTATGTAGTGTGCATAGTTATACAATCACAAAGTGTCCATTTATTTTTTATAAGACTTGCCATTTTTATTGAATTGCACCAGGAATTTTCATGTTTCTTTTTTGTTATATTTGTGAATTTTGCTTAGTTTGTATGTACTAACTACACTTTTTACAGCTTAAAAAAATGTGGCTTGCCTCAAATATACATTGTTGTAAAAAAGAATGATTAGTGACTTTGTTGTAGTATTTGTATGGGAAGTTTGTACGTTTGTGTTAGTTATGCTTATACAGTGGTATGTTTCTCACAAGGGAAGTTTATGGACATTTGGACTATGATATGACTAATTTAGGTATATTATAAGGCTAACTCAGGTATATTGGTGAGAAGGACAGTAGAAAAATACTGTTTGGAAATTTGTGACCTACTCTTTGTAAGTCTTGTAGAATTAACATTGTTTATACAAGATCTTGTTTAATGCCATACCTTACTCTGTTCTCTTTGCTTTCACATCTGGCTATTAATCTTTGGATTTTATTTTATCACTTGGCAAGTACTAGTGCTGATGCCTGATTTAGTGAAGAAAAAGGTNAAGTAAAGTAAAAAACTAGCTAATTAATGTTTTTACCGTTTTAGTCATTATTTAGAAATACCATGAAGAATGTCCAACTAGGTAGTTAAGAAAAAAATGAACACCCATATAAACAAATGGACCTTGTAGATCTTGCATGTCACATTAGTATTTGATAGGAACATGCAAGAATCAAAGCTGAGTTGCCAGGCTGTTAAGTGAAAACACCAACCATATCACTGAGATTGATCTTGTTTCATAGAGGACTTATAACAGGTAGCAGGTAAACCAATGTTAATTTTACATTAAAGTGGCAGGTAATTCCCAAACAGAATGTTTGTATTGACCTTTCCTTTTAGTTGAAAGCTTATGTACTGACTAGTACTGTGTAATTGAACATCTCGATTCTCTATGAATCAGTAATATATTCATTCAGGAAGCTTACAAGCTAAAATGTATGAGCATTATCAATTCTTTAAGGTCTTTGAGGATCTATGACATTTGATTTTAAGCCCATCTATTATTTGTAGTGAATTAAGATTTGATTGAGCTTGTTTTTAATTTGTTTTATTCTTTTGTTTGGGTTTAACGTTTTTTTCCTTGTGATTTTNTGATAGTTTAGTCGGAAAATAAGTTACTGACCTGTAGAAAAGGGTAATGGTCAGGGGTTCTTATATTTCAATCGCAGAATGCTGTTACCCTTTCAAAGTGAGGCTTGTTGTCAGTTAAACTCGGAGCCAATGTAAAAAAAAAGTACTTTGTGGTACTAAACAACATCAGAATATGCCATCTTTACTTTTTTTTAAGTAACAATACTTGTGATGCCAACAGTAATCTTGAAGTAGGCCCTATAATGCGTCTTAATTTTGACTGACTTTATAATCTCGACTTCTTTGGCGAAACTTTGTTTTTCTATAATGGCTATGATGTTAAGGGAGAAATAACATCTAGTAACACACCAGCCTTTAAATTTGCTAGAACTAGATTACTAAATAAAGTTTTGACACAATTTGTGTGTGTTAAACTTCAATTTGAGTGTATTTCTTGCAAGAGAAAGGTTTTTTTCTGATGTACTTAGTACCTATTTTGTTTCAGTTCAGTTTAATTAAAATATAAATGAAAATAATGAATTCTCGTGTAGCCTTTCAAATGTTTTTGTTGAACATTGAATCAGCTTTTTGGACTTGAAGTTGGGTTTGATGTTGTGGTGTCTTTACCAGTAGCAAAAAATGTTGTTCAACCAACATCTGCAAAATCTGTCTCTGATACGTGCTGAGCTGGACATGAAGTACGCCACTATTTCTTAATATATATTGAGCTGCCATTACTATTACTAGCAATAGGTGGAGGGAGAGAAGCATTCAAGTATATGGACATCTAATTGAACGCAGTAATACGGCAGGCCCGGTCCCATCTGCTCTTTTGCAGGCCAAGTTGTCTTCGCACCTGCAGAAGATAAACCGGCTTTTAAATCTTCACAGGCTGGACCAGGTTCATTAGGGGTTTTGCAGGACTAGTGTGCTAACTGTAGTAAAGACTACATTATTACCTTTGAGTGTAGCTTTACCTGTTATAATGTTAGCCCATATGCAATTTGCAACATGTTTTCAAACATAACTCCAGAGATAATGAATACATACAGGCATGAGAAGCAAGTTTTACTGCAAAATAAACCATGCTATTTTGTTATAACTATTATCGGTCGTTTCATGTGAAATATTATGCGACATCATATCGTCAATCTGCTTCAAATTGAACATGGAGGTAGGCTATTTGTATGTGTGAGAAATTAATAAATAAGTATTTCATTTCAGTCTTTAGCTTTCACGACTATTGTTTGTATTCTTGTTTTTGGAATTGTTTATATTTTAAGTTTGACATTTACAGACGTTTCAGCACTATTTCAATGGCCATCGTCATGGTTGTCATACAAAAGTCACAAAACGTGCTATTAAGTTGTCAATCACTGTGTTATTGCTGCAGATGTATCACTTATCTTAATTGAGCTTTACTTATATCTGATATTTTCTGGTTCTTGAAGCACTAAATTCCATGTTATGGGTAACTGGAATCCATCTTCACAATTAAAATTTTCACGGTTTTATAAATGTTCACACAGGATTAAAGAACATATTTGACACACATCTCCAGGTGCCAACCAAATCTACAAATAGCTGAACATTCATTATGTCCACATATGGTAAATTTAGTCAGAAATGAAGTGCTGGCAAAAAATACAAGCCCTGTCAACGACTCATTCGATAACCTGTCTAGATTTGTATAACCCCTCCAAAATTTTAGTCTTGAAGATAGATTCCTGTTATCCATAACGTGGAAGTTGTCGCTTCAAAACGTCAAAGATAGATAATTAAGTAAAGCTAAGTAAAGTGAGTTACTTGAAGCAAAAATACTGTAAGAACACTGAAAGGTAGGCCTACCATAACAACACATCTGAGTACAGTTATCAATACAGGGGCAGATAACTTGGCATCAAGTTTTGTGACCGCCATTGTAATATGGCTGAAAATCCAAAAAAAGTTAAACTTTAAAACACAGCATAAAATCTCCAAGACTGAATAATTGAATTAAATATTTTATATCATAGTTGAATTGTCAAGCTCACTCAAAACATGTCAATGAATACATATGTGAAGTAAGTACTGGAAATTGGGACAGCAAGTTAATATGAAAAGACATCAAAATATTTCGGGTGTTGTGGTGTGAAGACTGGCCTTATTAGAAGTATAGAAGAGTGTGTTAGTGTTGATGTTAGCAGCAGGCTGGACTGTACCAGTCATATATGCTGGAGGCGAGTGATAGTTGTCAGTGTTGATTGAGTTTCAATAAAGAATGATGCAAGTTAGATAGGTGTTTGTGAGATAAAAACAAGTGTGAAAAAGTGGCATGGTAGAAAGATAGATCCTACACTTTGTAAGAGCCTCCTTGTGTAATATTCAACCAGCTGGTCAGCTATGAGCACGAGTCAAAATATTACACACGAGAACAAATACATTGCAACATGGGTACCATTAGTTGTCTTGATTTTTAATACAATTTTAAAAAAAAAAGATCATTTAAAATAAGCAGCCTACCTAAAGTACAGCTTGAACTGGAAAAGAATTACTAGTACCAGTAAATAATTAAAGTTTCTCTCTCAGGGTTAGGTTCATTCAAACATAGAATATGTATACCAGCCGATGAAAAATACACAGTGAAAATAATGCAGTTCAAAATGAAGCAAATAATCAGGTTTGCACAATCATCACATCAAGACAATCAATATTCAAATAGGTGTTGTTGTCTGTGCGGGTACCCGTGTGTAAGTATACATTCTGTAGCAGTAATACTACAAATATACAGAAATTACCATTTCCACCTCAGTGGTTGAAAAAGTAACACATGTGAATACCTTATTATAATAAATCACCACACCATATATGTGATACAATTATTAGAAATAATTGGTTAGGTAATCCACAATAGTTAAGTAATGTGCAAGGAGATAGTGAACTCCCATATTAAGTAACACAATTTTGCACACATATGAACTCTTGAACACCAAGAAAAGATTTTAAACGGGTAAAATATCTAGAGTATATGAACATTAGATATTAAGCTGTGATATTAGGAAAGTACCAATTATTCAGTAAGAAAGTCAATGAGTATATAATAAGTTGTTGAATAAGTATGAAGTCCTTATCCTTCATTTAAATACTCAGGACACATTCAGTAATTAAATATGTTAAGAGCAGAGTACAATACCTGACACTGAAGTAAAGCACTACCTATAAATCAGCTGTAGTTACCAAGTGCTGACTGGCACCATCACTAAACAGGTACACGATGTTTCGTAGTATCGATAAACCCTGTAGCACTTAATGAAGTCACGACACACTCTTCCTCGTGATAGATTGTCACTAGTTACTTAGATAAATATACACATGTACACAATAATGAGTAAAAATCCAATCCTGCAGTCTATATGCGGTTAACAGCGACTAGACTGACCGGGGTTTCCGTTGGCCTACTAACTGATGTAAATTTAAACGCCTAGTGCGAATAAATAGTCTTAGGGCCGAAATAAACAAAAAAACATCTACCGAATTTACACGAACAAGCGTAGCGAGACGTCAGTACCTCGTTGTTGGCTCATTCTAGCACTACTCGAACGATGATTCCCACTTTGGGTCGATTTTCAATAGTTCATATTTGTAGTACTCTCCTCAAGGTGATGACTATAAAAAACCGCGACACCACTGCGCCTTCCTTCTCTTATAAATGGTAACATCATGACAGATACAGCGAAAGTTGCACATTGTGAAATTTGGCAACTCTGGTAAGTCTCCAGAAAAGACAAGTTCAATAACTTGCTTTAAATGGGAAATGGCAACAGTGTGCAGTAAAAGACAACNAGTATGTTCAACGTCTGGGAAAAGGATGCAGCAAAATAGAATATGACAACTTTGTGAAACTTAGGTCGACACTAGTTCAAACTTTCAAGAGGTTACTGCAATTGAAAAATGGCAACATTGTTAAAGAACAGGAAAATTAGGATGCAAAAGTCTTGGTGATTGTTGCTTCCAAAAGAAATATGGCAACATGGTAAAATACAGGAAGATGTACTTTTCAAGTCTCAGCAGGTGGTAGCAAAATGAAAATGTCAATGTTGGAAAACTTAGGAATGTCAATTTCACTGTTTCAAAAAGAAATCTGACAACCTTGTGATGCTTGCAATACTTTGGAGACCAAATACTCGCAATGTTCCAACTTGTAGTAATTTATGTTTTAGGCAAGGCACACAACTTAGTCCAACCAATAGCCTGCTGTATGCATCAAGTTCAACTACGTGCTAGATACAGTACCAACATCGATTCTGTCATATCCAAACGAAGAGTAGCACGAATCTTCGTTTCGCTTAAAACGCAAATTTTNGTTCACTTACCAAGCTACGAAAAATTAAATTCGCTATTACGTACGTAGCGAATTTAACTTTTCGTAGCTTGGTAAGTGAACGAAAATGTGTGTTTTAATCGAAACGAAATTTCGCNCTACGCTTCGTTTGGATATGACAGAATCGATGCTGGTACTGTACTCTGCATCAAGTGAAAGTTTATGGCTAATTGTCATTATAATTGGAATTCCACCAGCAACAAGGACTTCCAAATGAATTTATGATGCGAGATAATTATTATGTTGATTTCAATTGTAAATGCACCAATACGTTACCCAACAGCATTTTTGAAACATGGAGTCATAGCTTGACCATGCCGACGAAACNACACTATCGACTTAAAACCACATTAAAAGTTGAATCTCCCAATTTTCAAGCTGTTCACTACTCGAAATCACTTTGACATGATATACCACTTAATAAAACGAAACTGTAGTGAAATATTTAGTAATTTGGACCAGTTTAAATTTTGAATAATGAGTCTGCAGTTCTTACTGCAAGACAATGCACCGCTCGACTGACTTTTTCACTCTGGGCGCGTTCAATCACCTCTGTGCGATACCTGTTGGCAAGTTTTGAACTAAAATTACTCTCGCAGAAGGTTNCAAGATGTTCTAAATTAGCCTCAATCCAGGTTATACTTTTATGAAACGGCATCTTAAAGCTGTCCCCTGACTTTCTAGAACCTTCTATATTACGTCATTTCAATCACGCGACGATACGGCAAATTATTTCGAGCAGGTTTTGTCCCGAGTTCTGAGACATTTATTGGATATACACACGCTACTTCGGAATCTGATGCAATCACTGTAATAATTATTTAGAAAATTCAATATCGGCACCAAAAATAAGATTAAAATAACCAAATTCAGTTTTCTTAGGTATTTTAACATTCCGAATCGAATGAAAATACTGCCCCTTCGCTACATTGAATATTAAAAAAGTTGAAAATTCTTCGTAAAGAATAAAAAAAAAATACCATATGCTAAAATTACATACTTCTTTTATACTGGCTTTAATAGTTACTAGTACATGTTTAAACTTAAGGATCACCTGGAAAACACTTAATATCACTTATATAATTTAATATAGGCTCAATCTGCCTTTAAACCCGTTATAACTTTTAGACCATAGGCCTACTTTACAGTGCTTCAGAGTGCTTAAGGAAATTAATTAATTTAATATTTTAATTATTACTTATAGCAGATTAAAATAGCAAAATAAATATATTAGAGCAATTAAAAAAGTCGGGATGCATAATTATGACAATTACTGAGTGGAAAATTCTAATAAAGCAAAATAATTAGTGAAAAATTTAACATGGGAAACAGGTTCGTTACAACTTCTATGGTGCTGACGTTGCAGGATTTCTTAGCAGAGAAGATCAGTCGTGTCACAGCCATCTTATTTACCCAACACAGCACCCTATATGGCTTCTGGCTCCAAGGTCAACATTTTTCGACAGTATAGGATGTCCATCACAGTGTGACGATTGGACTCTGTGTAGGTTTCCTGATGAACTTTGAAAGTGATTCAGTTTACAAAGTTCTTGCCAAGAAGATGTACCAGCAATAAATCCTGTGGTGTTAAAGAATGCAGTGGTTTTGTTTATTCTGCATTATTCCCATAATTTTTTTGACCAAATCATCAACTTGCTTGCT
>KZ869059.1:2398-15808 GCA_003456935.1 Machilis hrabei | reverse complement strand
ACATTGGTTTTGTCACTTTGGTGTGTACGTACTTTTAAATTAGTTTCTGTAACCTCACTTGGCAGTGGAGTGAGTCTCTCTCCACATTGATGTATTTGACTTTGTTCCTAAGAAGAAGNTTAAGATNATGTGCTATGTACACAAGATCACCNGCTCTTTTATTTGTCAGTCTGTTTCTTTTTGCTGTATGAACATTTCCATATGAGCTAAAGCTGCGTTCGGTTGCACCACTTGTTGCAGGTAAGGATAGGATTGATGCAGCAAAACTTGACAGGGCTGAGAAAGAACAAATTCCTCTCCACCATACATTTGAGGCAATTTTTCCAACACACTTCCACACAAATGATTTTGTCCATAGCCCTTCCTTTGCTTGATAATTAGCCAAGTCAGCTAACACATTAGTAGGACTAGCATCTCCAATGTGTTCAAATAACATATCTATGTACTCGCAAGCTTCAACACGTTCCTCTGGACTCACGTCACTTCCTTGGAAATTTGGATCCAGCAAATTAGCAGCCAAATGACACTTGTGAAGCGAGAAATTTCTTCTAGCATCAAAAAAAGCNATGACTTTTTCTTCTTCTACATGAGTTTAAGGTGCCAATGGGACTTCTGTTGAAAAATGCTTTCTCAATTCTGTCAAGATGTGTGGTACCAAAGAGAGAAATGGAATGTCACCTTCAATTTTTGTTATCCAAATTGCAATTGGCTCAAGTAGATCTTTTAATTTACACACTCTCGTCCAAAAAACCTCATTATCGAGCATCATTGTTTTCAAGTCATTGGGCAACACATCACACAATTCCTCAGAAACAGCAAGGGCTTAAATACATAACTTGTTTTTCATCAAACTGTCAAGACACTTAAGAAATAAACCCCAGCGTGTTTTGACAGTGAGTTTGAGGCCAATTTGAATGTTTTTTTTTCTTTTTCTATATTCAGCAAATGAGCACTGATTACCTGACTACTTTTGATAAACTTCATTATTGACGTTACTCTTCTCTCAATTTGCACTACTGACTGTAACTTCATTATGTCAAACAAGCAAGGGAATTTCCCTTTTCCAAACTCATTGCAAAGTGACTACTTTTCATAAAATAAGTAAACAAAAGTCCTTCAGTAAGTTCAGTTGTGAACTTGTGATACTTTTTTGATTTGATTACATTCATAAAATTAGCTGGTAATTTTTCTAAGCTACTCACAGATGGTACCAATAAATAGTATATCGTCTAACAAAACAAAACTAGATTTCTAATAATAAATAATAATAGCTGAACATCAGTCTCGTAACAGTTATGGAATTTAAGTATTTGGCTGATTGGGGCTGCACATAGACACACTAGATTTTAATCTTTTTTTTCACTAGTTTATTCCAAAATTTTCCATTTATTCCACTTATTTGGAAGGTCCGGAAAAATTTCCAATTTTTCCGGAAACATTTCCATCTTACATCACTACACATATCATCATTAATATTGTATTTGGATTANCAGTACCTGGCATATAGACTGGATACAACCGTGGCAGAATTTCCTGCGTGAACATAGCCCTTGTATTTGTTTTTAACTTTCTCTTTGTTACTGTCTTTGTAACTATTTTTCAGGGACTTGAAATTGAAACAAACTCCATGTTCTGCATTTCCAGCATTCAAAGGATGAGAACCAAACTGCATTGGTGCACTCGAAGATTTAACCGGCTCGCTCAGTAAAGATGGTAAATTCTGTTACCACATAAGAGCTGGATTTTGGACTTCAATTGTTTATTGCCTGGATCATTCATAATATCATCATTTGTGACTGGACATTAAATACTATTTTATCATTCTTAATAGGTGCTGAAGTTAAAGCTTTTGACGTCATGATTTACATTACATTTTTTTTCACTGCTACAAAACGGAGACAAATGAAAAAAGTAGCACACTATCTTGCATCGAAAAATTTCCCCATACAACTTGGTACTTAAAATTGAAGCCCATGAAATGCATGATCTGTATTTAATTGTAAATCTGAGCTAATTTTGAGTAGAACACAAATTATGCATTTCAGTGGGCTTCAGTTTTTAACAAATGTAGCATCACCATGTCAAGATAAGTGTTTTGAAGTTGGACGGTGTACTGCTAGTTTTCTGTGGCTTTGCTTGGTAGCAGTTATACAAATTGTAAAAGTAATCATGATATCATACACTTTAACACCAGTGGGCTCTTAAAGACTTGTTGTTAGCATAACATTAAAATCAACTTGTTCTTTGGAGAACACAAACTTTGAATCGCTAAGGGCCGTTTTCACCATCAGGCTGTTAATCGATGATCAGATGACTGAGCATTAACACTCTGATCATCGTTTATGTTTCGCCAACATTTGTAGCCCATTCAAAAGTATCAGTCAATTGATTAGTGATCGACCTTCCTTACTACTCTCGTTTCTAAAAATTCCGTACCCCATCTGTAGCCAATGTACTAGTTCTGCCATCTGGTGAAGCAGTCGAGACTTAAAAACAACAAGAGGAAGTTTGTAAACAGTAGTGTTTTGCACACAAAGAAAGAAGTGCAAACTGAAGAAGCAATGGCTATGATAATATTAATAATGCACGTCTTCCAATTTTTTCGTACATGCAGGTTTAGAAAAGGCCAAATAACAAGTACTCATACGAGAACAGTGATAATGTACGATACTGCTTCACGTTTTTTAGCCCTGTTGCAAAAAGGATATAAAGATCAGGATTCATTAGATCCAGAGCCATCGTGAAAATTAAGATAATCGTTCACTATACAGAAATAAAAAATGTAACTGCAAATACTTGAATTTTAGGTTAGGTTAGGTGATTATTAACCCTCTTAGTGCCAACATCTGATGTATCAGATCTATGCTGGTAATGGCAAAACTGCCAAACATCAGATTGATCCAATCACTTTCTTTGGCTCTTGTAGTTTCCTTCAAAATCAACAGATGGCAGAAGCAGCCTAGTCAGGCCATTCATTATCTGTGAAGACAAAAATATGAAGTACTAATGTTTACACAGTAGTAAACCACAGAAAAAATCAGAAAAATTGACCAAAGTATACTTTTTAAATTAGAAAAAGCATTATTTGCATCATTTTGTAACGTAAAATAACGGTTCATTAGATATAGAGCCTTCGTGAAAATTAATTTAGTTATAATGGATGACGGCAGAAATAAAAAACTGTAAGTGCAAATACTTGATTTTTAGGTTAGTTCGGTTAGGTGAGTGAAGGTAATTATTAAAGCCTTTATAAAGATAATAAAATTTAAATGCCGACTTCATTGCGGCTTCTGCACATGTGATCGCTCTGGATCTACCAGTAACACTGTTGATGGAAGTTTATATGTCAATCAATAGTGTCCTGTATTTTTTAGTGACACATTTGGTATCTGTCTTGTTTATACCAATCATAAAAATGCATTATTTGAAGTAGTTAAAGTTTAAGTGAAGTCAAATAATACCCTGCTACTTTTGAATGGACTTTATGTACACAATAAACGGAATACATTTTTATCACCACAAAATTCAGTTTGACCTCTGCTGAGACCGAACCGTTGTTCTTTGGATTAGGAAATTGAAATATTTCATTTAAATGATAGTTTATACAAATGTAATAAGTGAATATTATTTCGTTTCAAACCAATTCCGACTGAAATAAAAATAATACTGTAATTAGTGGGAAGCCCGCGAAATTTACAGGCACTGTAGATTTTAATTCAATTCTGTAATTCGTTTTAAGTATATGACGTGTTTTGTCTATAAGACAAACACAGACAACCGTATATTATTTTATGAGCTTTCCAATACTATATCTATTTTATATGGATAAATAATTGCACAAAAGCTGTAAAGGGAAGCTAAGGTCAAGCCAGTCAGAAAAATATTTTTTTATATTTGAAAAGCATTCAAAGCAGATGATTAAATAAAGTTACATTTTCTTGTAGAAAAACCAGTAAAATGTTTAGATAAAGGTAGTCAAGTGAAGTAACAAAGAGGTGGCTAATCTGACTGATATTTAGTCGTCTTGCTGGAGATCTCGAATGAGCAGTCCTCGGGTATAATGCGTATCAAAGAGCTCGGGTACGATACAGTTCCTGTAGAAGTCAACAAGTTTTATCGACATTCGTGTGTTCCAAAAAATATGTTCGAAAATATAAGTATCCAATTTCGAAAACAACGTACATTTTATCGAGTTCCCTCAAGCTAACCTCTCTGGTCTAGTGACGAGCGAAGGGTGTGGGTTCTAATTCCGTCTAATAGAGTTCTACATGTTTGTGATTGCCCATTTATCGAGGTAAGCTTTGTTCATCGTTCCGGAATGACCCATCAGGTGTCGCTAACATGCAATCTCTTTACAGCATCTTTTTAATTGGGCATCTTTCCTAACTGCTGGAAGCTTGCACATATGCAACCTATCTCAAAGAAAGTTAATACTTTTCTACCTTTCAATTACTGTCCAATAGCTCTAGTATCTCTTCTATCAAAGGTCATGGAAAAAGTGATTAACAGTCGACTTGTATCATACCTAGAAACCAGCAAATTAATCGGCGATCATCAATATTGTTTTCGACGTGATTATTCCACTAAAGATTGTCTTTCTTATATTTCGCATGTGTGGAACCAGTCACTTGAAACGTTTGGTGAATCTCGAGTTGTAGCTTTAGACACCTCCAAAGTTTTTGACAGAGTTTGGCATTAAGGTCTCATAAATAAGCTTCCTTCCTTGGGCTACCTCAATTACATCAGTGGATTACAAGCTTTATCAGTAATAGATATATCCAAATAGTTGATGGTGTGGCTGTGTGATACCTTTCCAATAAATGCTGGTGTTCCTCAAGGTTCAGTTTTTGTCAGCTACTCTACTTTCCATTACTACAAGTCCCCTTCACAGCTTTGCAGATGACAGTACTTTACACTTCAGTGTTTCATTCCAATGTAACCCTTCCCAATCTGTTCCGTTTTCGTCACGTACCAAGTTTCGTGTATGAACATTGAACTTCAACAAATTCTCCAGTGGGGCTCAGGGTAACTGGTGAACTTCAATTCCAGCAAAACCAGTCTTGTCTCATCACTAAAAAAGTTAAACAGAATGTTTCTGACCTCATTTTTTCAAACAACACAATCTCCAACAATGATTCGCTCTCTATATTAGGCATTACTCTTCCCTCTGATCTTTCCTGGCATGACCATGTTTCTTCTATAGCCAAAGATGCTTCCAGAAAGTTAGGATTTATTTTCCGATCCAGGAAATACTTAACTGCGGAGCAACTCTTAACTCAAAAGTCCCAAGTTCGCCCTATTTTGGAATATTGTTCACACAAGGGAAAGAACGACCAGATGCTGGCCGAATCCTTCGCCCAAAAATAAAGACTATTTATTATTATTATTACATATGGAATGGTGCCCCTAAAACCAATCTCATCGAATCAATTAAAAGGCGAGCTTTTCATTTAATCAATGACCCATCCTTCAACGATTCTTTACACCCTATTTCAAATCGTTGTGCAGGAACTGACCTTTGTCTGTTTTACTGTTATTTTCATAGTCACTACTCTACTGAGCTTGCATCTTTAATTTCTGCTGCTAACTTTGTGCATACTACTAAGCAGTGTGTCTTGTGTCATTCATACACGGTCAACTTTAAATGTCCTGCTTCTCGTGAGTTACTCAAATGAATTTCTTGCTAATGAAAAAAAAAAGGTGCCTGATGGACTGCTGCAATAGAACAGCAGGACTTAATTATTAAATTATTTATAGTTATTGTTAAGGACCATCCTTTGAAGATGTACATGAGCCAGAATAGGAAGAAGCTGAAGACCTGATCATGGTGTTCGATACAAAGGTGAGGAAGCAATGTATTTAGCAGTGGAATCTACCTTTGCCACTTAATGCACCCGCTAGATGGTGTTGGCAGTTAGCGGCCTACAAACCGGGTTGTGAGCTCATTTGTGAATTATTGAATCAGATTCTTTCCTCACTGCTTCTAAAGCTGAAGGACAAAAAGTTTAATCAAGTTTTATATATATAAATAATTNGGCAGGCAGATTGTCAAAACGAACATAATATACTACCACATTTTGCAATTATATAAAATATTGTCAACTTATACTTTTGCCTCCAAAATTTGGTAATTGTGAGGTTTTAAAAGAATCTGAAAAGCCATTTTTAACCTATGATGATTTCAGTGCTATTTTTTAGCAGCACTTGGCAAGCTATCAATGTTGCCAAGAGCTTTTTTATAGTGTTAATGATTTTTAAATGGGTAGTGATTAACTCTTATGAAAATATTTGCCTTGACAACTGATAGCTTGTATTAAACTGCCTTGCCACTGATTTTTTAGTAAGATAGATAAAATCGGTACAACCAGAGTTCAGGAATTGCAAAAGAAGTTGGATGATCTGTAGAACTATTTGGGCTATTACCCGCCGTCGTTATTGGAAATCTGCCAATGTTTTGCCTCATGCTTATGTGGCGAAACGTTGGAAGATTTACAGTAACGACAGCGAGTAATAAATAGCCAGACTAGTTCTACATATTTGACGAAGTTGGATGGGTTGGTAGAGGAAGGAAAGTGGGAACGTGATGACATTATTGAGCATGATGATTATTCTACTGATATTGTTTATTATATTGTTACGTATGTTACCATAAAGTTGAAAGTGTTTTGTAATATTTGTTCTGAAGCCAGTGATGTGTAGCTTTAGCAATTTTGCTGGATTAACAAATTGTAAAACCAGGGGAAAACTCATTCACCCTAATACATTTCTTTTTAGAATTTTGTGTGGCTAAAATGCATTTTGTAGAAAGAAAGCTGTGTACAGCTGACAATGGATTCAATGTTGCAAGCACCAATAGTCTTTAACATTTCCATGTAGAAACACAAAAATTCAGCTCTTGCAATGGTTTTTCATTGTTATATAACATCACGAATGCGTGAACATTGCAAGCAAGAAAATGTAGCTTTGCGCAGATCAACAAATAATAAGCGAAAACGGTCTAGACTTGTTTTCCGAGACTACAATTGGTATTCGGGGTTTTAGGGATCGTTGAGTCCAAAGAAATTCTAAAACTCGGGTACATTTGCTCCTTTCATGTGACAATTTGTGTGAACTGAAATTAATATATATTTTCGAGCTAGAGCTATATATCATTTGGAACTCAGGCCGTTTTGGGGCAAATTTGACAACCAGTTTCAACTGCATGTTAACTTATGTGGATACAGGTCAAATAATGTTGACAAAAAATAACATTGTCACAGAGCTACACAAATGTCTACACTTTTGGTAAATAAACTACAAATTTTAACTAGATGTTTAAAAATTGGCTCTTTAATATGAAGAAATTAAAACTTTATTGATTCTTGTGGACCAAAGTTCACTAGTTTGTGGTATGTGTAAATGTATGTTACCTTATGCTTCAGTTCCAGTTCCAAAACTTCACTAGTACAGTGTGATAGTATTGATTACAGTTTTATTATTCCTTCTATACATTTTTTGTTGTTTTTACAAATTTAAAGACCATTAAGCATAATGCTTCTGAAAAGGCTGTTTTACAGTATGATATGTTTACAAGGCAAAGTAAATGTCATTAGTGTTCTAGGTTATGATTGTAATTTATGAAAGAGTTTGGTTGTTATCAATTAAATCTTAATGTTTTACTCAAATGTTGTGAACTTCATAATACTATAATATTTTCAATGTAGAAAATTAAACATCAGTACAGTTGTCAATTGAATTTTCCCCACTGTATTGGCTCTGTTGATGGAAAACATGTCATGATCGACCACCTTCAAATTCAGGGCCACTATTCTACAACTGCAAACATACTTTTATCATTGTTTTGATGGCAGTAGCAGATGCAGACATGAAATTCCTATATGTGGATGTTGGCACCAATGGAAGAGTGAGTGATGGTGGGGTAGGGGCCAAGTGCACAGTAAAAAGGGCAATACGAGTAGAAAGGAATATACCTCCAGCATCTCTTTTGGATAGCTCCAGGTTACCTTGTCCATATGTAATAGTGGATGTTGACCAGTGGCGTAAATAGGTAATAATATCGGGGGTTCAGCACTAAAAAAAAATTTTACTGACAAGTCTTATATCTATTCAAAATGTGTGCATTTTTACTGTTATATACCACGTATGTAATAATATATACACATGCTATAACTTTCTGTATACCATATTATTATTACCCTTCTATACAGCTGGATAAAATAAATTGAAATTAATTTGAGTGTACAATACACATTGTGTAAAGTCAAAATTTAAAACGTGTAAAAATTAAAATTGGCACTAATCTGTGGAAATCGAGAAAGTTGGTGTTAACTTCTTTGTTGTCTTCACTTTCATGAATCGGACTAAATTAGAAATAAATGCTGCAGTGGGGATGTAAAGGCCTCTTAACAACTGAAGTACTCTACTTAATTGTGGTATGAAAATTGGAAGCCTATATGAGTTTTTTCCCCCTAGAATTCCAGGATGAGTATATTCCTCTCTTTAAAATGATGGTTTTGAGGGATGTCAAAGTAATGTTCCCAAATATTTTTGTTGTTGTTGTTTTGTTTAGTGAACTAATCAGGAAAGTTGCCACTAGACGGTTGTTTTGACCAATTTATTAACATTTTTAACCGAAATGAGAATATATTTTCAGAAATTTTCATGAAATAGAAAGGTGGCATTCCATTTGTGCTTGCCAAGCCTGAATAGTAGAAGGAATCTTAAAGAAACCCTGACAACCTAGCTATTAACAACCCTCCATGGACAGCATTTTACAGACCTGAGTTTTATCACTGGCTGTTGGGACCTCTAGAGTCTGGATAGTCTGTAGGATATTCGGACCCCCTCGTCGAAATAGTATGTAAAATACACTAATAATACAAAGTTTCTAAAGCTTGTATCTCGTTTTGTGTGAAAAAATCTTGGAATTGGCAGTAAGCAATCGATGAACTGTTGTGACGAAAACGCTCGAAAACCTAACTGATAAGTGACGAAGTGTGTGAACACAGTGAAAACTACGCTAAGCAACGATTTTCTACTGCCATCTGCGACAGAAGTTGGGGTTTAGCAGATGACAGGACCATTCGACAATCCTGAGAGGCCATATCAGCGTCATACTGGTAAAGTGCACTTATTTTTGTTGAGATCTCTGGTGTGAAGTGACTTGTACGTTCGGGGACAAGCCGTAGAGTAAGTACAAGCTATTGAGCTTAGTGTGTAAATTGGCACAGTCGNGTACAAATCCGTACTTCACAGCATATGTATTGTTTTGTCTTGTTTAGTTGTAAGTTTGTACAGTCAGTGATTATTATTGTAGCAAGACTGCAGAGCCTAAAAGGCATGGTTTTATGAGTCAAGAGGCGTAGGTTCTGTCACCATTTTTTATACTCAGCAGGAGCAGTTTGCATGTAATTAAATAGCACCTGACTCAGATTGCGTGTGGTAGGAAGCAAAAGCTATACGTGTGTCAGAAGTGAATAATTTGTGAATTATCAGAGCTCTTAAAGCAAGACAGATAGCTTTGTAAATTGAACAAGGGTTATTAATTGAGAATACATTACTCTGATATGAATAAGGCGATAAAGCCGAAATTTATTGTCATTTACCGCAAGTTAGCGGCAGTTCAGTTGCATAACGAAATCTGAGACTTAAATAGATTCATAGTAAACGAATGTTTTTAACCTCTAAAACAATTGTAGTTGGTTCAGTTATTAAATTCCTGGAGTCGGCTAAACCTTTCTATTTTTGGGGCATCAGTCTTAGGTTACATTGAATGGGAACACAGCAGCGCTGTGGTTACAGGTTATTAATCGTACAGGTGCAGCTGAAGCAGACATTACAGGGCCAGTGCACAAAGGCACATATGGTGGTGTAGTACTTGTAGCCATTTTCAGGGTGATTTGCAGTTATACAAATTCTAGCGCTATCACACAGGAGTATAGTGCAAAGGGCGCCATGTGTAAGTTAACCCTAGACACAGGTAATTAAAATAAGGGTTCTGATTGGTCGTAGAGTGTGTTGTGCAAGGTTGTGTTGGCGAAGAAGCAACCAAAGCGTTCTTTTGTGCAAGATCCAATACGAATCTAGGAACCTTGAGGTGTGCAGTGTTCTACAGACTTTTAGCGTAAGCAATCTCGAGTAGACATTGTAGAGTTTCGAAATCTACGCGAACTGAGCGAAGCAGTCGTGAGTTCACACGACAGGTAAAGGGGGAGTGGATACGAATTCCGCTCATATTTGTTGCTCGTCTAGAGGTACGCTCCCTAGGCGTAAATCTTCTGGAGGAGGTGGCCCAACTGGAGAAATCCAGGGAAGGCCACAGCCTACGTCGACGGGTCAACGAACAGCTAGGTATCGTTGGAACGGACAAGTTACGACGCAGGTGTGACAGCACCGGAGTTCAATAATCCACCATCACATATACCCTGTGTGGTATGTCAAATATTAGCAGATATCCATTCTAGTTACACCTTCAATATGCCTTGTACACGCTTTGGCAGTATTCAGAACTACATTCTTAACATCCTGTAATTGTTTTCCGATTGCAAACGCACAATATTTTCATGAGCGTATGTTCATTTAAAACTTGAACAATGCAAATCAAAGTCCATTTACTCAAATCTTTAATAAAAAATAATATTTAAATCAAGATAGGAATTCTAATTCCTACAGAATCACTTAACCTCGTACAGGATTGGTGTGACACATGGCAGCTTACACTTAATTAAAAAAGTGTTCGGTAATGCAGATGTCGAGATCTCATCAAAAGGTATTCAGTAGCTATACTCTTCATGGAGAAACGTTAAAAGTAGTGAAAGAATACAAATGATTGGGCGTTATTGTTAGTAATGACCTTTCGTGGAATTTGCATATAAGTTATATGGTGGGTAAGGCGCTACGTACACTTTGGTTTCTTCAGAGGATCTTCGTCCGATGTTCACAACATGTTAACCAAACAAATTGCGTACAATATATTAGTACTCCCTATTATCCAATACTGTAGTAGCGTTTGGGACCCCTATATGAAGTACAGTAGTGTTACAACATCATGTTCAGTCAGTACAACAAAGGGCAGCTAGATTCGTTTTGGGCCAATGGGATAGGATGGATAGTGTAACCGAGATGTTGGAGCAATTAGGTTGGGAACCTTGCAATGTATATCGTCGATCGTGTAGAATTAGGAGATTAGAACAGTTAACCAGTTCTCATTCTCAGGTAAATGTGGGTGAGGCTATATAACCTCCAACTTACATAGCTAGGCGCGACCGGGTGGATAAAATAAAGGAAATCAGATGCAAGACTAACGCGTACTTTTGGTCCTTTTTTCCTAGAACGATTCGAGATTGGAATCGCGTTAACATGGAATCGTAACATATAGTACTGTCGTACCCCCTGCCAAATGCCATTATGGTGATTGCAATTTTTATACAACAAAGTCTCGAACAGCTTCGGCGTAGGCCTACAACGCAGTATTGTCGACACTTATCTTTTACAACTAATTTATGGGGTAGAAAAATCTTACTTCTTACCAGGGCGTCGCAACTGTACCGGAGTAGTACCAAATGTACCGTTCCGGAACGGTAGAGATGCTCGGAACGGAACGAATACCGGAGTAAAAGGTTGGAGTGATTCTAGGTACGGAACGATTGCGGAGTAGTTGCAATAGGAGTAGAAGTGTCGGAACGGTACAGTACAACTCTACCGGAGTGGTGCCAAACGTACCGTTCCGGAACAGTACCAACTCTACCAGAATAGTACCAAACATACCGTACCACGGTGACTAAACAAAGATGATATATACGAGGGGTGTTCCGAAAGTAACTTTCGTCATTTTTTTCACACGGAAACTTTATTGCCAAAAAAAAAAAATACACCATGGCATCATGAACTATACACCTTGCACTATTTTTCGACATAGTCGCCACCGACATTGAGACATTTGTCGTAGCGTGCAATCAGTTTGAAGAAACCACTGGTAAAACTCGGTGCCCTGCAATGCAAGGAATTGTCACACAGCCTGCTCCACCTCAGCATTGTTTTGGAAGTGACGTCCCTAGAATGCAGGGAACAGGTGAAAGTCCGATGGGGCAAGATCGGGGCTGTAGGCCGGGTGATCCAACCTCTCCCATCCGAAGCGACGAATCTGATCTTGTGTGAGCCTTGCTGTGTGTGGTTTTGCGTTGTCGTCCAAGAGCACAACACATTCACTCAAGAGCCCTGGTCTCTTTCATCGAATGGCGGACCTGAGTTTGGTGAGGGTGTCGCAGTAGCGTGACTCATTGATGGTCCCTTGATGGAGGAAATCAAGAAGAATCACACCTTTCGCGTCCCAGAACACTCGAATAACCTTGGGCACACCGGTCTGCTGCCACTCTCTCTTCTTCGGCGCTCTGCGCATGCGTCATTCCTCCCCTGACGCTCCTTCCGTCGTTGAACCAGCAACCGGTGTGGATTCTTATGGCGATTGTTTGTTTCAGCTGGTGTACCATCTCCTCTTTAAAAAAAAAAATGACGAAACTTACTTTCGGAACACCGAGCTTTAGAGCGGTTCCCACTAATGACGATGCCGCCTAGAGGGCAGTGCGATACAACGTGAGATATCTATACTAGAGCAATGCAATAGGGTTTTCAAAGTGTCCTTTAACAAATGATCTGTATTTTGAGATTACAGTGTTATATAGTGTATGGAAGTAATAAACCATATATATAATTCCCTAGTGTCCGTCCGTCTGTCACGCTTAGTTTAAGGACTTCCCCCAGGATTTGAGAACTGAAAATTTGTTCTCGGGGGTTGCCAGATTAGCTGACTCCAAGAAAAAGGCTGAAATTTACATACCTTTACGCCTTTCAAGTCAATCCATGTAGCAAAATTTAGAACAGGGACTTCCCGTAGGAATGAAGAGCTGAAAGTTTGTACATGGGAGTTATCAAGGTCGCTGAGTCCAGGGAAAATAGTGAAATTTACGTACCTTTGGCCCTTTCATGTGAATCCATGTTGCAAAAATTTAAAACAAGGACTTCCCGTTGGAATGAAAATCTGAAAGTTTGTACTCCGGGGTTATCGAGGTCACTGAGTCGGAAAAAATAGTGACATTTACGTACCTTCACGCCTTTCATGTGAATCCATTTAGCAAAATTTACAACAGGGAATTCCCGTAGGAAATAAGAGTCGAAAGTTTGTACTCGGGGGTTATCAAGGTCGATGAGTCCGGGGAAAATGGTGAAATTTATGTACCTTTACGCCTTTCACGTGAATTCATGAAGCAAAATTTAAAACAGGGACTTCCGGGAGCAATAAAGAGCGAACAATTTGTACTTGAGGGTTATCGATGTCGCTGAGTCCGGTAAAAATAGTGAAATTTATGTACCTTTACTCCTTTCATGTGAATCCATGTAGCAAAATTTAGAACA
>KZ869058.1:22932-35675 GCA_003456935.1 Machilis hrabei | reverse complement strand
CTGTTGATGCAGTTCAAACCCTAGTAGTGTAATGTATTGGTGTAATCCCGTTTCCAAGAGGTTTTGAATCCTCCATAAGTCTAAGTTGTGGTTGGCAAGTTGGAGCCAGAGAGTGTTATGAGGTTCGATTCCTCCAGAGCTTTCCAAGTGGTGTTTGACGTGAGTGAACCAGAGAATGGGTTGTGTTGTAATACCTTTTAAATAGTAGTATTTGATACCTTTGAACAATAATAATAATAATAACAATAATTTTGCACAGTATCTTATATAACCATCTTAAAAATAAAAGTACACAACCATCTTAAAAATAAAATCACACATAAAGTTTTTAAAAATGTAGGATCGGGTTTTTTCAGGAATGAAAGAGTGTGTTTAAATATTAACAAGTTTTATTATGACCAGTGTAAATTGTCGTTTTTGATACATTGGTTGTTTCAAAAATACAATTTTTGTCTTTCAAATTCAAATAAAAACGAATATTGTTTTTCTGTGGTAATATGAATTCGAATAAAATATAGCTAGCCAATTTCGACACTTGCTTCTGTTCGGTGAGTTTACAATACTATAAATCTAGGATCTGTTTTCTTGTATTTTTGAAAAGTACCAATTCTTCGTGACCAATATTAAACTGTTTACAGGAATCAAAAGGGGCTATGGTTTCTTTTTCAATTAGCGAACTGAATATTTCACCAAAAGAAGCATACATTGTTCTGATGTTACATATCTCAGACTTTAATATTTCTAGGTGTCCTTGAATAAAGCCAGAGACGTTCGAGATCAGATTATTAATTTCAACTAGACTTATTTCGATGTGTGTTGAATGTCTGTACACGGCGTGTAAACCATCCGCTAATGCTAAATAAACTTTTTCTGCGTCTTTTTCCCATTGGTATACGAAGCCAAAGTCTACATTGCGGTTATATTGTTGATACGTGGTAAAATATTGAAAAGATCCACCCATTCGTCATGCGTCAAAGTCAGATGAGCTGCGTTTTTCTCGAATCACACCAGAATATCCAGATGTATGATTGTAATGAAGATCCGAACCCCGGCCTTCGACAAATGATAAGTGCGCGCTACCCGTGAGCCAGACTGCAAAAAATAAAAACAAAAGAAAAAAACATAAGTGTTTTCTCTAATTGTGGGGGGTAAAAAATCAGAAAAACATGTTAAAATATGTACCAAATAAGCGGGAGGTCTGTAAGTGATTTCTTGTACTGGTGTTTCTTCAGAAGGGGTTAACATCACGTTGTATTGGGTGTAAGAACGCTTCATGTTTTCTGTAAATAGAAAAAAATAATATCGAGTTTTTAAAACATAAGAAAATTTTAGTCAGAACAGGGGTTAAAATTTCTATTCAGATAGATACGCACATTAGAATATAGTTCGATCATGACGTCAGTATATATGTAGGTCTGAACATCAATGTACGAATTGGAATGTTATTTGACGTAAAAGCCAATTTTACAAGACACACTAACGTGGTTCAAAATAAATACAAGACATCTTTGGCCGACACTTTGTCTACTTAAAAGTGTGTTAAAGTCTAAATTGAGGAACTTGAAAACTAAATTTGTGGTTCATAACAGACATTCAAGCTGCGAAAATTACGTAAAAGTATGTTACAGACTAAATTGTTAGAACTCCGCTGACGTAAATGACACCAATAATGAATATGAGTACAAAGATAATAATCTGGCGATGTGAATGCAGGAACTTAACTATGTCAATGTTCCTAATGCCTATTTCAAACCATTGTTATTGAATTCAATAATAAAATCTATTTACAAAAAATATAAGTAATATAATTGTGACTTACCAGCAGTAAAAAGTTGTTCACAGTAAACCAAACACTTGATGACTGAGAAAAAATATTATTTTTGGATGCGTTTATATATTTTTTAAGATGTATAAATATAGTTAGAAAAATGAAAAGTCGCTTCCTCTAAATGAAGCGAAAAGAATTTTACAGCAAATCAACACATTTTGGCTGATTTAAAGAGAAATCGATAAACCTGTAGTTATGATTGCGACAAAATAAAATGCTGTACCTAGAAATTAACTGTTCGATACTGTCCNAAAGTATAGTGAAAATGGTTTTACGGGCAACAAACACATTTTGGGTGATTTTTAATGAACGAAAAGGATTTAAAATCTGTAGGTAAGCGTTTTAAGTCCATTTCATAGTTCACAAGTTGGTGAAAGGCTAGTGTAGATCTTTGACGTCAATAAATACGCCAATCAGAGGCATGTAGGCTCCTATAAATTGGCTCGGAATTGGGTTACAATAATCAGTTTTTACTGTCTTGTCTTATAGTCGTGTGTTTTATTTTATTTGTCGTGTGATTTTATTTTAGTGTGTGAAAATGGAATTTTTCATGTGTAATTCCGTTGGCAAATTTGTGAGATGTGTTACTCGTATGGGGAACGCTATTTCACGCAGAGAAATATTCGTTGCGTTCGGGTGCTTTCAAAAACTTTTGGGGGGCCATGCCATTTACGGCTTCCCCGAATACAACATAACATATGGTGCACGGGAGGATTATAACGCATTANTAGCGTTATTTAATTATCATGCGGTTTTACCTGAATTGGTGTCGACTGTGGCAGAACTTGAGTACATGGACCGCTTTTATCGCTGCATTAGCGAAATGCAATGCCGTATCGCATTGCCGAAACAAATATTGGAAGATCAGGAGGCTGTCTTCAGGCTTTCAGACGATGTTCAGGTAAGTCATATTTAATTTCAATTTAATGTTTTAAAATACTAATGGTTTCGTAAAACGATATGGAATAGAGGGCCGTGTGCGCTTTTCGCAAGAGTTTGTGAACCGAAGTTGAATAACATTAATTGATAAAATTGAAAGCAGTGCCTTTATTTTGATGCTGATAAGCATGTAATTGCAATGTTTACTTCAGTTGAGCGGGAAAGTGATTATTGTATCAGTGAATGAAAATGAATAAATGAACGCATAGTCTATTAAATGATATTGGCGTGTTCCAGATTGTAGTGTCGACATAAATATCTAATAATATTAATTTCCTCGTTTAGAACGCATTATTTTGTTGTTGTATTGGGAAAAGAATGTAATGATTTAACTAATAATATACATGGTTAATATATAAAAAAATTGTTATAAAATGTCAAGCAAATGGTGTATTATGGAGCGTTCAATTCATCCATTTTATGCGATTGGGCCGAGTGTAAAAAAGTGTGCATTTTTATGAGCCTGAAGCAATTAAACTCCAATCAGTGGCGGTTAAAAATGTAAGTTAGTGAGTGCATCGTAGTGCGTACTGGTTTGTTTTTTGGTAGGCGAGTCGGACTGGAAGCCTCTTATTGTGAACGGTGAAATATGCATTTTTATGAGGTTGGAGCAACTAAAAATGTAAGCCCAGCTAGTGACTGCAGCGTAATGCGTTCAGATTTGTGATGGTAGGTAGGCGAGAGGGAAATCTGTTAGTGTGTGTGTGTGTGTGAAATATGCATCATGACGCAATTTCCGAAAAATAAATGTTGCTGAATCTCCACCAAAAATATCCTTTGTTCAAATATGCGATAGAACGTTTCTCATTATTACGATAACTACTGTAGATTTTACCCGATTTCAAATAAAAATTATACATATATTTATGTGGTCAATACCAAGAAAATGGAGAAAATTGGTTGAAAATAAAGCCGCCATAGTGTAAAATTGATGTCAGAAAACAGTTTTTTACATTTATTTTTGAAAATGGTGGACATTTTAGGAAAATGTTTCAAACCAAAGTTATTCAGAATTAAATTGTCTATAAAACATGTTCTTATAAATGTTTTGATAAATTTGAAAATAGAGCCACCATAGTGGAAAATTTTTGTCAGAAAACAGTTTTTTACATTTATTTTGAAAATGGTGGACATTTTAGGAAAATGTTTCAAACAAAATTTATTCAGAATTAAATTGTCTATAAAACATGTTCTTATACATGTTTCGATAAAATTGAAAATAAGGCCGCCATAGTGTCAAATTGATGTCAGAAAACAGTTTTTTACATTTATTTTGAAAATGGTGGACATTTTAGGAAAATGTTTCAAACCTACGTTATTCAGAATTAAATTTTCTATAAAACATGTTATAGAAATCAACCTATCGCATAAACCCTCATGACGCAATTTCCGAATAAAAACTTCATGCAGGGTAAATGTAAGATAGATAGTACAATATAGAGCGTACAGATAGGTGTACATGAATAATAATAATTTCTGGTTCAACCTTGTCAAAGACGTGAATAATAATTTCTGGTGCCAGAAGCGTTTTTGGTGAATGTGGGTATGCTTCCCGACGGTTANTGATATTTGAAGTTGACCAGTCACATACCATGTGATGGTTTTCTTTTACAATGAGGACCAAAAAACATATCTTAAGAGTCGGCCTCACTTAAAGCGCGGAAAATGTCTATTTTAGTCACATTTTGTGTCACTCTTACCAAACAAAGACCGAAATTGAAAATCTAGCTCACGACCAGGCTTCAAAATTCTTCCCTTTACACGCTGGTGCATGATTTGTTAAAAACTATAGTGTATTAAGTGCGCAATTATAGTTTGAAAAAAAATCAGACATAGTTTTCGTTCTGGCTAAGACTACGCACTTAATACACTATAGTTTTTAACAAATCGTGCACCAGCGTGTAAAGGGAAGGATTTTGAAACCTGGTAATGAGCTACTTTTTCAATTTCAGTCTTTATTTGGTAAGAGTGACACAAAATGCAACTATAATAGTCATTTCCCGCGCTTTAAGTGATGCAGACTCTTAAGCCGTGCTTCAAAGGTAGTCACGTAGGTTGAGCACCTTTGAAACGAAGATTTGATTGAAAAATGCACGAGAGAAGTAGCATAGTATGCTTTTTTTTCAAAACAATGACATGAATACTGAGTTGTAATTTTTCTTTCTACAGGACTTAAATCACGCCTTGCCTGCCACAGGAAAGATATTGGCTGCTCTTCAAAAGGTAATTAACATTGAAAAGTGAGTATATATTTTTTCTGTGAATTCCAAGATACCCGTTTTTAAATAATGTTTATTTCTATTATAGATACCGAATACCCGAGTCCCCGTGAAGGAGGTTAACCAGGAGCCCCTTCCCATACTTGATCTCGAGGAGGACTTCTTACAATTGGACGCTGACGTAATTATGAATAACCAGAAAATGTACGCTAGGATGCAATGAAATTTGTAGACTAACTTGTTTTTTTTGTAGATCCTTGAACCATTTGGAGGCTGGACCATCACAGAGATCGCTGAAAACTTACCCTCCATTGAAACCGAGGTACAGTATTTTAAAAAAAAATATAATAAAAAAATAGTGATTTTGTAGTGCACAACCTTTAGTTGCCGCTTTTGTTTTGCAGGACGAGTCCAATTTCAATGTGAAGGGTTTCATGAAGATGTTGGATGAACTTCCACTGGATGCGTTCGAGGTAAATACGAATTTCAAAGAAAAAAAAATAATGTTGTAAATACAGTAAAAATGTAATGTTAATACCATGTTCTGTTCTTTTAGTATTCACCGTTATCTTGCGANGCCACATCACCACCACCACCAGCATTTGAGACAACGAAGGCGCTACCTGTAAGCTATCTTTCGCATGAAAATACTAAAATTTAACAATGATTGTGTGTTTTATATNATATTTTTGTTGCAGATCCAAACAGGTGAAGGCCTTATGGGTGCATCAACAGAGCAGCAGCCCTCATATACCACATTATGCCAGCCCTCAAAAGTATGGTTTAGAGATAATNTGNTTTCTTTTTAAAACATTGTTGTTGTATGTTAATGAGTCTCTTTTTTTCAGTGTCAGACTGGGAAAGGACGGCGTGAAGAGCAGGTTGGAAAGGGTACATAAGTACGTCATGATGTTAATATGAGAAATTGGAGAATATTAGTTGTGCATTTATTTCATTTTGGTTATATTTGTGTGTTGCAGATTCCAAAACGTGCTCGCATGGAGGAGCCAACGTTTGTACCTCCTGCAGTCACTTCGCCACGCAAAGTTCGTACTCTGATATGCCTTACATTTAAACATAATAGTTTTACTAAAAGTGTATATTTTTNTTGTATTATAGATCCTACCAAGAAAAGCAGCCGGGTCAAATGAGCCGGAAGCTATACCTGGTCCTTCAGGGATGGNTTCAAAAGTATATTATTTTTCTAGTGGTTTTTTTTCTAAGAGAAAATCGTTACATGAAAATTAGTTTTCTGTTTTCTGTATTATAGACCCAGTCTAGAAAACTGCCAGCCAACGAACCAGAAGCTATAGCAGGTCCTTCTGGAGTATTGCCGAAAGTACGTAGTTCGGGTCTGCTTTGAAAGTTTATAAAAATATGCTTGCATAAGATACTCATGTGTATCTTTTTCTTTTTCTAGACCAAGACACGCAAGAGGCCGGTGACCGATTCGCATAATACAGATGCAGCATCAAAAGTGTCAAAGCGGTCAGGAGGATCACCAAAAGTAAGTGTGTGATTCAAAGTAAAACTNTTTTTGAAGAAACTAAAACAATAATAATAACAAATGTTCTATTACTTTTTTTTTCAGAAAAACCGTCACTTTGTCGTCTACCAAGGCCAAAAACGCCAGGTCAGCAACGATCGCTGAGGTCCCGTTAAACATCCGAATTGTATGTATTACGTATGAGAGTGCATAGTACCAGGTTTTTCTGCATAGATACTGATTTTTTCTATTCCTTTTCTTTTTCTTTTTCTCTTAGGCTAAGGGGAATAAGGTGGTGTCTGACACCTCTCGATACTTTGACCGGTTGAAAACCACTGGCCGAGAGTTGGTCGTGGATATCCCCAGTTCCGGAGCGGTGAATGACGTCGATATCATTATTTCGGNGATTGGGGACATTGTCATTAGAATCACCGGCGAGATGAATCCCCACGATGTAGTCGGAATGTCGATCTCAAATCGCGACGTTCCTGATCAAATCATAGAGCTGCCCTTCCGTCGCGCTGATCAATGGTCAGATACTTTTGTCCTCGATCAGATGGAGGAGCAGATGGTTCAGTCGGGACGCGGTGTTTTATTGGGAGGCCAAGTCACCGTGTCGGCATATATGGTTAAGATCCACCACGGTTTTGCACGTTTGATCCAAAGACCAATAGGCACGATGCTGCCAGGCGAGTTCCGTCGTCGGAAACATTGTTTCATGACCATCAAAAATCGTGATGCATTGTGTGCACCATGTGCCATTGTCACGGCAAGAGCCCGTCTTCAGCACTTAAAAAACCGCGAAGACTTAATTCTCAAACGTAGTTTCTATAATATGAGAAATGGCGAACCCGAACAGCAACAACAAGCCTTGGCTCTTTGCCACTTGGCCGGCGTCGAGCCTCCCGTCGAAGGCTGTGGTCTCAACGAAATAGTAGNTTTCCAACACGTGTTGAACGAACATAGGTTCGTTGTCTTTGACAACTATACTTCACCGAATCCTTTTTGCGTTGGCCCTTCATCAAATGCCGATACTCTTAGAGAAGATATTTATCTTTTTTACGAGAATCGGCATTTCGATGTCGTGACCATTGTTCACCAAGTGTTTGGGAAGCGGTTATTTTGTAACGCGTGCATGGTCTCTTTTAACACGCGCGAGATACATACGTGTACCAAGCCGTGCTATTATTGTCATGTTCTGCTAGACTGCAGTCTAGACGCTGAGGAAATTTATTGTGTGGTCTGCCACATGCATTTCAAAGGGGAGAACTGTTTTACAGCGCACAAGACGATTCAAGCCAACTGTACATTCACGAAATGTCAGAATATTATTAAATGCAGAACGTGTGAAAAAACTATTGATTTCACCCACCGTAAACGAAGTAATCCTCACCTGGACTGCAGAGAACTGTACTGTGCCAACTGTAACCTATGGGTTTCTGCGTAGCACTTGTGCTACATGAAAGTTGCTGTCGATAAAATAAATGTCGACGCCTCTGTTCCCTGACNAAATAGAACCTCTAGCAAACCGTTCGTGTTTGTGTTCGATGACCTTGAATCCCTTCAAGTTAAACCCTTGAATGNTGACGTGAATAAACTCAAGCATGAAGCTATGTTATTGGTGACCATGACATGTTGTCAAGACTGTATACAAGTGAGAACAGTCGATANTTTTTGTGATTAATGTGGGCAAGGAAACGCATATTTTTGGACGAAAAACCGGGGCAAAGATANGTACAGTATCTGCGCACGCTGACATCGTTCGAGAAGGTGATTTCTTTGGCACATGATTCAAGATCTTACGATGGGCAGTTTAATGCCAATCACTTGATATCAGATCTTCATTNAACACCGAATTTTATTACGTCGGGGAATAAGATTATCAGGATGACCCTGGATAACATGGTGTTCCTTGACACTCTTTCCTTCCTTCCCATGCCTTTAGCAAAATTTTCTACCACGTTCGGACTTGGCGCGTTGAAGAAAGCTGAATTCCCTCATCTATTCTTTAATATCATGCCGAATGTGGTAGCAAATGTGAATGACCCTATAGCTTCAAACTATATTGGACCTATGCCACCCTTGGCTGCTTACNGTGTCGATTAAATGATGCCCGAGAAACGTCACGAATTCATTGAATGGCACGCACAGCAGATCAACGATGGCGTAGTGTTTAATAATGTCGAAGAGTTGGTGGCTTATTGCGTGTCGGACCTTGCTATTTTAATGCAGGGTGCTTTATCTTTTAGGAAATTTTTCTAGAAACGGCCCAAGTTTGCCCGTTCAATGAGGAAACGACAATTGCATCGGAATGCAATCTAGTCTTTAGAAAAAAATTACTGAAAGAGAATACCATTGGGCTTATTCCACGTCACGGCTATCGTGGGGCCGATATACAGTCTCAAGTNGCTTTAGATTGGCTAACGTACGAGTCTGTGGTCCACAATATCGACATNCAACACTCTNGAAATGGTCGAGAGGCTGTGTTGCTAGGAATTAATGTCGATGGTTACCACGAATCATACAAGACGGTCTTTGAATTTCACGGTAAGTTGTATTGTGCTTATATTTTTTGCAATGTTGTGCTATAAAACTATGTTGGGGGGGCATGTGTACTCAAAAAAAGGTATTTTACTGTTTTTCAGGTTGTTACTTCCACCAGTGCAAAAAGTGTTATTCTGATCGTAAGTCATCCATGATGGGGCTTGGTGATAATACGGAGGGTCGGTATCCGTCGTCGCTTGCAAAGACAAGGAAATTGAGGCAGGGAGGGTATAGGGTTGTGGAAATGTGGGAATACGCGTTTGCTCGCCTCAGGCAATCGAACGTTCACATACGCAATACTCTCCTCCATAACCCTCCTCCCAAAGCCAAAGTTNTCTTGGATGCTCGTAACAGTTTCCTAGGCAGTAGAACGAATGGTGTGAAGTTGTATTACGAATGCCAGGGGGATGAGAAGTTGAAGTATTTGGATATAACGAGTTTATATCCCTATATAAACAAGTATGGCACATATCCAGAAGGACAACCNAAANTGTACACGAGCTATTTCCCTCCCATTGAAAACATGGAAGGTCTTTTAATGTGCGACGTCTTACCACCGAAACGCATGTATCTANCCATGTTACCATCAAAAATCAAGAACAAGTTGATTTTCACCCTGTGTANAACATGCGCAGAGGAACAATTTCAAGGTTNTTGCGCGCACAGCGATGATTAGCGTGTTCTCAAGGGTGTGTGGACCACGGCAGAAATTAAAGAGGCGGTTAATTGCGGATATATGGTGACACATATACACGAACTCTGGCATTATGACACTGTGCACTATGATCGATCCACTGGCGAGATATGACTATTTATTGAGTACGTAAATACTTTTCTTGCTATAAAGCAAGAGGCCAGTGGTTATCCCTCATGGTGTAAGACATACGAAGACAAAAAACGATATATCAGGGAGTATGAATAGAGAGAGGGTAAAAAATTATATCCGGATCACATTGCATACAACCCCGGCAAGCGCACCTTGGAAAAGCTTATGCTTAATTCCTTCTGGGNTCGTCTGGGACTGCGGCCGTATTTAATGCAGACAGAAGTTATTTCCAATGCCGATACCTACTTCTCAATTCTCACACATCCTCAGAAAGAGATTCGCTCCGTTTTACCCATTGGCGAGAACATTATGGTAGTGAAATGGAAATTTCACGCCAATGTACCGATCATGCAGACTACAGCTAATGTCGTATTAGCAGCTTACACNACTTCACTCGCCCGTCAAAATCTGTGGAAATTTCTTAGGCAACTTGGTGACTGTGTCTTCTATTTCGATACGGACAGTGTGATATTCACCCAGAAAACCGGCGACTGGCAACCGCCAGTAGGCGATTTTCTGGGTCATCTTACCGACGAAATTGGCAATGGAGGACACATCGCCGAGTTTGCAACTGCCGGCCCGAAGAACAATGCCTNCAAAGCGGTGTTCCCCAATGGCGACATCAAATATTGTTGTAAAGTTAAGGGAATTACTTTAAACCATCTTTACAGTAATCTCATTACTTTCAACACTGTTAAAGATATAGTCAATGGGATCGGACCGGCAGAGTTAGAAACTTTCATGCAACAAAAGATCACTATGATGCGGGACCACTTCATTTTCAGTCAACGGGAAATGAAGAAGTACAGATTGGTGTAATCTAAACGTCGACGTTTGGGCTTGCACAACACTCTTCCTTACGGCTACGTGGATGAGTAGCGCACGTTCTTGTTTTTTGTTTTCAAAATTTTAGGGTNGGCCTTTATTAACTTTTTCATTTGTGGGGAGGGACATTTTCTGACATTTAAAAAAAAATATTTTTAAGGGGCTATTTTTCAAAAAAAATGTTCAGAATTGGCAAATTCATTAAGGGGATATAATTTGTTTCCAAAATTTTTTGTGTCGTTGTAAAAAACAGTATTATTATTATAATTTTTTCAAAATTTACAGATTTTGTTGTTGTTATTGTTCTGTTTTGTTATTACTATGTTATGTTTTTCATAGTTTATTTTGTTTTATTTTGTTTTTCAAAGTTTTAGCTATATAACAGTCTTCACGGTTTATTAGCGCTCAGTAACACTCGTAACTTCAACTGANCACTAAAATGGATCTCACATTCAAGCAGCCTTTCACTGCCATTCTTGCCGGCCCCAGTGGTTGTGGCAAAACTGTATTCACAACGCGACTTCTTAAACATTCAACTACCATGTTTGACACAACTTTTGATTCTATTCTATGGTGTTATTCTGAATGGCAGCCCGCCTATTTACCACTACAAGATCAAGGCGTTAAATTNCACGAAGGTGTGCCTCCCCATACTCTCTTTGATGGGCGCAGCAAAACACTTGTAATTCTTGACGTCCAGATGCATGAAGCTAAAGATGACGTTTCTCTTTTATTTACAAAAGGTAGTCACCATCGTAACTTAAGTGTTATTTTCATTTCTCAGAATTTATTCCATCAAAATAAANCTTCCAGGGACATGTCTCTTAGTACACACTACGTAGTGCTATTCAAAAATCCTCGAGACAAGGCCCAAATACACTTTCTGGCCAGACAACTTTTTCCCGAAAACCCCAAATATGTGCAAGAAAGTTACACAGATGCCACCACACCCGCTCACGGGTATTTGATGGTCGACCTGAAGCAGAGCACAGCTGAACATTTGCGTCTAAGGACCAACATCTTCCCAGACGACAACGGTCCTGTGATATACGTACCAAAAGGTTATCACGCAGGTAACTATAAATTTCTTATACTTTAGTTATGTCACTAATTAACTTTTCTTTTATTTAGGTGAATTAATCTTTTTGGTTTTCAGAGGTGCCCACCCGTTTTTATTTCGCTGTACTAATTATTTTTTTCAGTGCATTAGGAGCAGCAATTAAACTTTAGTCGATTTAAGAATTCTACTCGTGTGATTTTTTTTTATATTTTCAGATACGTTCCAACTGTGACCATGAGGTTTTAGAAAGAAGAAGATACTATTTGCCCACTTATAAAATAAGAGGTAACTATAGTTAGTGTTTCATTTTTTTTTCAAATTTTGTTTCCCTACATTTTGTTTTTCATGACATCACTCATGATCTTTTTCCTCTTGTATTTTTCAGGTTATATACGAGTGTCCAGCTTTTAGCGACTTTAGTTGTGGACTGATGTTCGAAAATGTCAGAGCTTTTGAAAAGCCAGGAACATATACTGAAAATCATTTCCAGATTTTCACCTGAACAAAGAACTGCACTCTTTAGAACGGCTTCAAGAAAACTGGTCACCTGTCTCGCCGAATGTGCCCAGAATACGCTGAATGGTAATGNACATTTAACCCAGGGTAAGCGTAAAAACTTGTTAAGATNTAAAAAACAACTCCGAAATCTAGCTAACAAGAAAATTAATTGGAAATGTAAACGTAGGATACTTGTACAAAAAGGCGGATCCTTTATTCCTCTTATTCTTNGGCCTATAATTTCACACATAGTCGGGTCATTTTTTAATCAGTAATGTTGCATGCCAAAAAAAATGATTCTTGTACCACACGACACGGTCGCGCATACTCAAAATCCTTTGCCTGAAACTCTAACTAATCCTGTAGTCAGCTTTGCTAGTGATTTAGATGTTGAAATGGAAAGGTTATTAAAAAATCGATCGTTAAATCCTTACGAAAAATGGCACAGGTATCGGCAAACTTTGCATAGATTTAATTATCTTGTAAATCACGCCAAAGAACCTTTGAAAGTAGAAGTG